>JAODAL010059472.1:0-21460 GCA_025379985.1 Phyllomedusa bahiana
AAACACGAATGTTTGTTTTTGGTATAAAAAACCCAATTTTTTGCACCTTTCAATTCACCTGTGGTGAATATAGAATTCCGTTTTAAGATTACGTAAAACGCTCAATGAAAATGCTGGGTGTGCAAAAGTCAAAAAACACTAACTGTTAGTTTTATATAATAAAGGGTATTTTTTGCACCTTTAAATTTCACCTGGGTGAAAAAAAATTTTTTTTAAAAGTTACTAATGCTGGTAAATAAACCCAAGTGGGGGGCAAAAGTCAAAAACACGTACTGTGGTTTCGTACTACCGTTTTTTTGGAAACAAACAACCTGTGCTGACTACAAATTGCGGATTGGGGGTAATTTAACTGCAAGGTGGATATACAACACCCCGGGTGAAATGGAAAAATTTGAAAATGAACACCTATCTAAAATTATAGATAATAAAAGTGTTTTTTTTGCAACAAAGAGCCCTGCAGTTTATTTAGAAAGTGTTTCCAATATAAGTTAGGCGCCCAATCCCCAGAAATATTTAAAATAGCAAATGTTAAAAATAAAGATATTCCATAAAATTCTACCAAGTCTTGGTGTTTTTTATCCAGTGTTCTTTATAGATAGAGCTTTTTGTGTTCGCCCCGGGGCCCCCCCCCCCCCCCCCGCCCCACCCCCGGAATTTACAGTGGTAATTCTGCTTTAAAATTCTCTAGCTAACTACAAAAAAATTTTCAAATCTCTAATCAAACTAAATTGTAAGGATCCAGCTAATAGTAGAGGTTTCTCTGTGCAGAAATAACTAATTTTGCTGACTTTTTGGCCAAGGCAGAGCGCAGGCCCCTATCCTATGAGACGCTGAGAGACACGGGGCTGAAAAAAGGAAACGCTTTTCTATGTAAAACGAGGTCATGGATTTTTCCACCCAATCGCAACCAAACATCCCGTCTGACGGCACAACATCTCCCCCTGCTTATTCTGTAATCTGTTTTACGGGCCGCCAACATTCCCGGAAGCGCCGAAAAAGGCGCGATCTTTAATAGATGATGCACAGATTTTAACCTTAATTATTGTTTGATTTGGAAATTTCGATCACCATAAAAACCTTGCCGATTTCAACTTTGTCGATAAAAATCGCTCAACACTAGAGGTAACATGTTAGTGGTTAGGGACTCACCTGTTCTGGGATCCCCTTGACGCTATTGGGAGGTGAGCTTAATACAATCTTTGATCAAAAACTGTAAACTAAGAGTCCCAGGTTTTTCATATTTTCTTTAGCAGTAATGCATTTCCAATATTCCTATATACCTTGATGTTCTACTTAGTTTTTAGTGTGCCACTGATATATGTATTAGATATATGTCCAGAACCTGGCTGGTATGTATATTCCATTGCAGACTCTTCCAGCTGCGGACTTACACTGTATATAAGCATACATGCCAACTCTCCCGTTTTTCCGGGGGGGGGGGGTCCCATTCTTTGAATGGCCGCGGCGACAGAGTAGCGCTAGTGCGCTACTCTTGCGCCGCCGGGCCGCTCCTACAGGCGGGTGAAGCGGCCGCTGCGCCCGCTTCACCCGCCCGGAGTCTCGCTGTGCAGGGAGGAGGCAGGAGGGATCGCCCCCTCCTACCTCCTCCCCCTGTATGTCCGGCGCCGGTGTGTGCGCCGCACATACAGATCAGCGGTGCAGGGGAAGTGACGCGCGGCTGCAGGGGAGTGACGCGCGGCTGCTCTCACTTCCCCCTGCGCCGCTGAGGAGATCGTCCGGAGCGGCCGTGCTGCAGGAGCCTGGTGAGGTAAGTGGATTTTATTATTTTATTTTTATTAGCTATATGGGGGGTTCTGCCTGACAACAATGGGGGCATCTACCTGGCAACAATGGGGGCACTACCAGGCAACAGAGGGGACATCTACCTGGCAACAATGGGGGAATCTACCTGGCAACAGAGGGGTCAATACCGGGCAACAAAGGGGGCAATAACGGGCAACAGAGGGGGCATCTACCTGGCAACAGAGGGGACATCTACCTGGCAACAGAGGGGGCACTACCTGGCAACAGAGGGGGCATCAACCTGGCAACAGAGGGGGCATCGACCTGGCAACAGAGGGGGCATCACCTGGCAACAGAGGGGGCACTACCTGGCAACAGAGGGGGCATCTACCTGGCAACAGAGGGGGCACTACCTGGCAACAATGGGGGCACTACCTGGCAACAATGGGGGCACTACCTGGCAACAGAGGGGGCACTACCTGGCAACAATGGGGGCACTACCTGGCAACAGAGGGGACATCTACCTGGCAACAGAGGGGGCATCAACCTGGCAACAGAGGGGGCATCACCTGGCAAACAATGGGGGCATCACCTGGCAAACAATGGGGGCACTACCTGGCAAACAATGGGGGCACCTACCTGGCTAACAAAGGGGGGCACCTACCTGGCTAACAAAGGGGGGCACCTACCTGGCTACAGAGGGGGCATCTACTTGGCTACAAGGGGGCATCTACCTTCCTGTAAGGGGCACTACCTGCTTATGGGGGGTTACTACCTGGCTATAAGGGCATCTACCTGGCTTTCTTCCAAAGCCGTTATGCAGTTAGGTGGAGTGGGTGTGGCTTTTTGAAGGGGCGTGGCATACCGTCAATATGGGCGTGCCCACTATCATCTCCTGCTTTTTCATTTTCAAAAGTTGGCAACTATGTATATAAGTGACCTCCGTTACACTGCACGGTAAGGTCTGTATTTTACATCCAATCTTTCCACCTAATGTCAAAATAGAACACTCAGAACTGAATTTCATCTTCTGATCATCAAGTCTAAGCAATCTTAAAACATCTGTAGTGAGTCACTGCATCGCCGATACAACGTCTTCCTTTGATGTGTTAAATAGATTTTCACAAATAGATACGAATGTCTAATGTAATCTATAAACTGCTTGCCCAAATCTGTTCAGCCAATAAAATTGTTCACTTTACTTCTGGAATCTTGGCAAAAATACTGTACATACTATCCATTACATAATACATTTCCATCAAACTAAAATCTAGACTTTGGCAACATTTTCTTCAAAGAAGCCACATATCGTTTCTCTACTTATCTAATTAGTTCTTCACACTTAGGTGCAGGATCTTTGGGCAGTGTTCACTACATTCTATGCTCATTAAGATCAGCTTAAATATTAATCGAGTTAGAAAAGCTTCAACCTTCTCAGTAGTTGGCAGAATGTTCATCCTTACCTATCAGCAACCCCTTTTCAACAGTTTTGACATACAGTCTTCTTAATTTATAAAATGGCTGAAGAAATCATTTTAACCATTGGCATTTTATCAGTTGTGACCAGTGAAGTCCCAAACTGTTGCCGTTATGGAGTATCCATCTATTGTTCCTTTCAGTCTACTTGCATGGAGTCTAAGGGAAAGTAAGCTGCGTCAACCTTTCCTTTTTTTGGTGCCGGTGCTGTATGGTGGCATTTGTTACTGTGATGCTGTGCTGGTGTGGTGGGGCAGCCCAGAGCCGGGGGGCTAGGTTTGGCAGCAGTGGTGCTGTTGGGTCACTGTGCTCTGCCCCTCATTTGTGTGGCTTTTGCTGCGGTGGTGGCCGCCATGCAGTGCTGCGCCCATTAGTGTAGGGACCCACTTTAAAGAGGTCACCGTGAAGTGGCAAGTGGGCCTATATGTTTTGATCAAAAAGTATACTAAGAACCTCCTGTTCATTTTTGTAAAGTTTTGCTGAGAAGTATTAGATCAACAAATAGTGTGAGGATGTGCAGTCCTTGCCTCTCCCTTCCTAGTTTCTTTTAGAATTAATGACCTATTCTTATGATAGGTCATCAACATTAGATTGGTGAGGGTCCAGTCTCAGTACCCCAGTGATGACCTCTTTGAAGGGGCCACAATGCTGTGATGAGTGCCTTTATGGGGTATCCATTTTTCTTTTAGAATTAATGACCTATTCTTATGATAGGTCATCAACATTAGATTGGTGAGGGTCCAGTCTCAGTACCCCAGTGATGACCTGTGTGAAGGGACAATGCTCAGAAGAGTGCTGCATCCTCTTTATTGTTTACTAGTCATTGCTTTATAATGGAACAGGATACCAGGCACACCAACTCTCAAAAGTGCAGAGTTGTGCCCAGTGGCGTTTGTCGTTTGGGGCTATCTTGAGTTTGCCACCCCTAGTTACAGACCACATCCTGTCACACTTATTTTTTACAGTCCTCTTCTCACATCCATAAATCATAATTGCCTCACATTTTGAAGCCACAATATTCTATGAACAAGAACTTTATTTTTTAGTTGATGGATCAGTCTTACTACTTTTTTTTTTTTTTCAAATTCCAAACTTTATTTCAAAAGCAAGTGTTACACCCGTAATGATCGGGAAAAATAAACATATTGAACAGGAGTACATGGCAAAGGAAAACATCCAAAGTAGGTCTGCAACAGGCACTAGACATATGCACAGAGAGCTCAAGTCGAGCTATATATATATATACCAATATGGCAGACCAGCTAGCATAGTATAGGTCTCCTAGTTATATGAAAAGCATAAACCTGGGAACTCTGAGACAGATGTACAGTAGGAATAATTAACATAAACACAACAAACTATTCGCTGTCTGCATACCAATGTCGGATAAGTGTATCGAAAGGCGTTGGCTGGCGCGGGCCCCTCACCAGGGGCAGTAATAAGGAGCAATCATCCCGGAGTGGAATTAGCCACCCAGTCACTGACCAGCGGGGCTACATGCAAGAGGCAAACTCAGGAGAAGCTGTAAAGGCAATCCATGGACCCCAAGCACGCCCGTATCTTTCTCTCCCCTCTATGTTATCCAGCCTTAGTTCCTCCATGCGTTGGAGGAAAAAAATCTCCTTAAACCAGTCAGTCAAAGAAGGGGGGTCCAGTCTTACTACTTTTTATTTGCAGGACAAATTGATGTTTTCTTTGCTATCAAGTTGGAGAACATAAGAGTTTTTCATTTCGATTTTGTGATGATGAAGAAAAAAATGCAATTCTGGCGTGGTTTCTCTTTTCTTTTGATTTATTGTTTTTTGGGAGGGCATTCACCAGACGGATTACATAACATGATAATCTTATAGACTTCATTATTACATACATAGCAATACTTATTATGTATACCTTTTCTATTTATTGTTTTTTTCCAAATAAAATGTTTTTTATTGGTAAATCAGGGGTTCGTGTTTTTATGTATTTTATTTTTGTATTTGTTTAAATATTTTTCATTTATTTGATTTTTCCTTTCGTCCAATTATAGGACAAAACTATGCTTGTTCGCTGTTATAATAGATAGCAATACATTACTTTATTGCTATGTATTATGCCCGTAATTGATAGGCTGCCATACCTGGCAGACCTTAGTCCATTATTTGGCCCTTATTATGTGTACTTGGCTGCTATGGCAACCATCAGCTCCACACAAGCACATTGCAGTATTGCCAGTGGGGGTAACCACCTAGGTTCTGCAGACACTATTAACTGCAGAATCAAATAGGGGCTAAATAGACAGGCTCAAAGCTAGTGCTCAACGTAGCAAATGCATTGGGAGTCCAGCTGTACAATACAGTTGGCTCCCGCTGCAGATGGTGCAGGCACAGCTTCTGAGTGCAATATCTATACAGTTCCCAGGAGACTTGCCAACTATTCTGGGGTCCAGGAGAATCAGCAAGTATACCACGCTGCCACCAAAAAGACTGGGTCAAACCGACCCTTCTTCCCCTACCTAGATAAATTATAGTCTGTACCTGGTAAACAATGAAGGGGATGCAATGCACTGTTTTCCTTCAAGCACCTGATAGGAAGGGGGGTCAAAAGTCAGACCCCAATTTAATATTAATGACTTATGCTAAGAGAAACGTCTTGCGTCTTCTTCTATCCCATTTTTCAAGTAAAACGTCAATATTCTTTAGTACTAAATATATTGAGTAATTTAATGGATATTTTCCTTTGTTTTGTTTTTTTTTGGGGGGGGGGCTGAGTAGAGGGTTACCTCAAAATTAACACATTTATAAGACTCACAGAAATCCCGTACATGCTGCAGAAGTAACCCTGCTCAGATATTAGGAATGGATTTTGCAGTCACATAAGTTATTGCAACAAATCTGCGACAAGTGAATGTATATCACAAAGCATTAAGGAAAAGGAGCTGAAAGGCCTCGTTCACACGGCTTATTCTGCCGCGTATTGGCGCCGTACTGCGCGCCGGATTTGCGCTTCAGTATGGCGCCAATCCGCGCAGCAGCAATTACGGTAATCCACTGCTCTCATTGAGAACAGTGGAATCCGTCGCTCCTCCCCGCCTCGGCGAATCGCGCGGGGGGAGAAAGTGCATGCACATTATTTATCGGGCGTACGCGCCGTAAACAATGCATTGTCTATGGGGCTGGGAGCGGCGCCCCCGCGCTGCTCCGGCCCGCCCGCCCCGCCCTTATTCACGGCGGATTTGTCGCTCAATACGGCGCACAAATCCGTCGGGAATAAGCCGTGTGAACACGGCCAAAAGCTCAAGCGCCCTCTGTTGCATGTAACAAATCCTCAATTTGTTTTTGACCCACTGGGTCTTTGGAAAGCAAAAGGGATATTTAGCCAAGCCAGCATCACCGTACCATTACTGGTGCCATGTCGGAGAGAGCAGAAAGGGATGGCAGAAGTGCTCTCTCCCTGCTGGGGGTTTTATCCAAATAATTCTGTATTATTAAATGCAATTACCTCCCTTGAATGTCTGTATTTTGACCCAATTATTAAATAACATTCAAAATTTGATTTCCCCTTTATAATGTTCAAGCTAAACTCTTATAAAACATCTGTAGTGCGTCACTGGAAAAATATGTCATCCTTTGATGTGTTAAGCACTCTATGATGTGTAAGTTTAATTTTTAGCTTAAAAATACATGTTAAAATGTTCAACTAGAGTGCATATTTAAAGCATAAGGTAATAGAAAAGTGCGAAACTTATCAGGTTGCTTCAAAAGTTTGTCCTGCTTAGCCTTTTTTAGTTTATCCTCTGGGACCTCCACTTACTTGGATAACAGAGGGCTGGGTTCCCCCCTTGAGGGGCCATTTGGGGTTTCTTGGTGTTTCTTACGCCAAGGTAAACCCGCTGTTTCAGAGAGCGTACTTTTTTTATTATTCTCTACTGGCTCACCAGGTTACGTGATCGAGGTAGAGGGTTCCTTATAAATAGGGGTTAGAGGAAGACCTCCCTATTTACTTATAACTGTGAATATTCATTTAAAGTTTTAGTAGTGCCTCCAGGGTTTGAATGTCATATTGGGTAAAAACATAATTACACTCTCAATGGTACAAAAACAAGCAAATAGAATTGTTTAAAAAAATATATGTCAAATTAAAGGGGGGTTTTTCCCCAAATTAAAAATTAACAGGGAAAAATTGCAAACTAAAAAAATAAACATTTTCCCATTCTCATTATTCAAAAATTCTGGACTGGTTTTAGTGTCCTTAGTGATCCATTGGTTTTTTTGTCGGTTCCCGGGGATGGACCGGCCTGAGAGCTCCCCATCCTGGTCGCACTGCTCAGGGTCCCTCTCCTTCGGCGCTACTGGGTGTTCCCCCGGTGCTGCCTGTCCCCCTTACCCTTATAATTAGAAACTGAAAATAAATAAAAAAAAAAGCCCCAATGAGGGGTTTTTGGGATTAATAAGAGAAAAAAAATCCCCAGGTTTGGTTCTGCAGGGGTTTGAACCCAGGGGGCCCTTTGATGTAGGGAAAAACTTTCCCCTGAGCTACTACACTTTTTTAATAAACAACCTTTCTTTGAAGAGGGGGAAAAGGCCTGGTGATGTCACCCCGTGGGTCAATGATACAAGTCAAAAAAATCAACACCCCCTTTTGGACACAGAGTGAAGGCTGGTGCAGGAGGTTTGAGATGAGATCGTGGCAAAACCCCTTTAAATGATGGTTCACGGTGTTGCAGTTTGTTAGAACAACTTGGATTTGGAATTGAATTTTAAATAAATATGATGGGCCTCATTTCTGAAAACTGGCTAATAACTCAACTGCCTTTATTGCCCATAGCTCCCAAAAAAAAGGCAGTTTTCTTTTTCAGAGCAGTATGGGAAAATGAAACCCGGATTTTTTTTTGGTTTGGGAAACCCAAACCAGTCTTGATAAATGAGGTCCTATATGTTCTACAGCAAGGGAAGAAGTTGTAGCAGTATATAACGCAGAAGAGCAGAACACGTGTTAGAGCAGGGCTGTCATAAATTATTTCAGGGCCCCATTCAGCCAAAGCACCTGGGCCCCCACCCATTACCAGTTCCTATCTTGCACCGTATTAGTGAGCCCCTTTTGTTCAAATTTGTCCGAAGCCCAACAGAGGAGTACTGCCAAAACTGTTCTGATAGCCCCCCTGTGTTAGGGAGTGTTCACACAGAGTTATGCTGTCTGTTCGTGGTAGCTGTTGATATAATGTGAAAAAATGTACCATAAAATAGAGGAAATGTCTGTTTGGACCACAGTTGCTTTATTTTCCAGCGATATATGCTTTATGTGTCGGACACAAAAACATAGTATATCATACTTTTATTTCTCCCACGTATAGGGCGACATGTATGTATGGGGCTGTGGCATTTGTCTTGCGCCAAAAAACTTTGTAGTTCTGTTCTATCGATGTATGAACAGTCATACGCCAAAATTTGTGCGAGGCATGATACTATTGAATGCCCCAAAGATATGCTATGCATGGATACCATACGCCAGATATATGAACCCACATACGACAGGTTCATACATATTGTCGCATTCCACACTCAACAGCGATTTAGAACTAGCGCGTCGGCGCCAAGTTTCATACATGTCGCCCATAGCATATACCATCAGATAAAAGAGCTAATTTAGTCCAAAACAACCTACCTTGTAAATAGCCTCTTCTGTGAAATTGATACAGAATGTATCAGATCAAAGTGCCACAATGTCAATATTCATGTACCTAATTATTTTCCTTTCTTTTTTCTTTTTTTTTATTTTTACAAGATGGTGATCTTCCAGGCCCAGAAGCCCCTCCACTAGGTTCACTCCCCCCAATAAATGGCAAAAAGGGACCCGGGAACCAAAGCAGTATGGCAAATTTAAAGGCACAAAATGCCACCAATAGTGCTAGTACAATAAACGCTAAAGGCTTGCCCACTGGTGTCATTAGAGGATCTCTACCTGAAGAACTCAAAGGTAAGAAAACATTGTGATGGTCCAGGTTCTACAACATCTTAAAGAGCTGCATTTACTATACATTGAAAAATATCAAGCACATGAGAGCAAACAAAGGTGAGGATTAGAGATGAGTGAGCAGTAAAAAGTTCTAGTTCGATTAGAACCTCGAACTTTAGTGTGTTCGGTTCGAGGTTCTATTCGAACTAGAACTCGAACACCATTAAAGTCAATGGAATAAAATGTTCTGGTTAATTTTTTATACCTACAGAGGTGAGGAGAAGCTGGGAATTAGCAAGTCATAACAGTAAACTGGATAACATAGGAACAAACTTAATGGCGAAATTGGCTCTAAGGATATGTTCACACGCTTAATGTGCGGGACGTAAGATTAGCGCCCGCGCAATGACGCTAGTGTAGTGCGCACGGGGGCGGGGGCTGCCGGAGCGGGGGCGAGTAAGCCAGGGTCACGGCACTGTTGCCGGCCATGACATATCACTGCTAGCGACGCGTATACGTCCTGCTAGAACGTGACATGTCAAATTATTCACGCGTCCGGGCGGGCGAGAGGAGACGTAATCCATACGTTCTATATGAGAACTGTGGAATTACCCGTAATGAATGTGGCCTGTTTTAGGCCGTAAATATGGGCTACTTCGGCATGCGTAATTACGGACCGAAATACGGCCCAATTTTAAAGCCGGTGACACATGGCTAAGAGTAACAGAAAAAATGAGAGACTAAAATACTTCATCCTTTCAATGGTAATAACTGAAGTGAGGACAGCTTGCAAGCAGAGGTGTAGCTATAGAAGGTGCAGCAGTAGCAGCATCTACAAGACCCTGCATCCTGACGGGGCCCAAAAGCCCCTTTGACACATAGGAGATATGCAGGCGGTGTGTTATACAATTACTGGAACCCAAAAACTGAGAAAAATATGAACTTTTGGGCACTGAATAGATTTAGCAAAGTGACAGCACTCTGTATAATAACATATCGATGTATATAAGAGTTGTAGGCGTTATTGTGAGGCCTGGCAATGTCACCAAATAAACAGCTTCTGGGGTGGGAAAATGCAGCAAAGCTATACAAATCCCATAACTATGATGTATATGGAGAGGAAAATTCCTATCAAACGTAACTAAGAGCAGATCTGTACAGTACAGAGAGTGAGCTGAAATGGCGTTCACAAGGCTAAACAGTGGAAAATATATATAACATGGTCATGTGATTTTAGCAGCCAATTAAAGCCCTACGCCTACAGCGATTACGTTTTTGACACTTCTCTTGTGCTCATGCAATGATTGAATGACCACCAAAAGTGCAGAAAGTGTGAAGTGGATGGCCGCCAAAAAGTGAGAAGCTGCAGATAACGATGAAAAATGGCGTGTCGAACAGACTAGACTTTACTTGATCGAACAGTAAAATGTTCGGTTCGAGTTCTAAAAAATTTGAGAAGTTCTACTAGAACTTAAATTTATAGAACAGTTCGATCAAACATTGTCTGACATGTACACAGCTATAGGCCAACAGATATTACAGTTGAAACAATGAAGTTCTTACATCACTATATAAAAAGTACCTAAGCATGTTTTTCTCACTGACATTAAATCAGAATAAACCTTACCCGTAGTAGGTTAATGGATACCAAACTATTTATCATTGCCAAATGCCAGAAAGAATGAGACAGAGAGAATTGTTTAGAAAGGCATTTTTTATTAATTTCTGCAAAACCAAGTTTACATTACACTAAGGGCATTGAATATGCCTTTAAACAATTTAGGGACAACCATATGAGAAGGAGGTCTTTGGGATGCTTTGGATGAGGTTGTATTGAAACAGTTCTGAAGAGTTATAATAGAGGACACAGCTGTGGATGGTAGTTTTTTTTTGCCAATTGTCGCAAAACGGAACTGTATTAGAAACAGAGATGGACACGCGCAAAAACATATTACATATGGTCAGAACAAACTGCTTCATTTCTCAATGAAATATTCTCAATTAAAGCGATGACATGTAGGAGACAGTTGAGAATTAAAAAATTTGACTCATTTAGATCAATGCTCATTCTGAGGTATACAATCATTTAAGTACAGTCAGTGTGGACTTATTTATTAGTACTGAAATACTCCTAATATGGAAGGCTGCACGCAGCCAAGCTCATTAACATGCAAGTTCAGCACCGCTTTTCCGAAAGACATTGGAAAGTTTTTAAAGCCCATCCCATTATCAGACTACAGCAGATTTGGGTTCAGAGGTATAACAGGAAACAAAACAAAAGGAACTAACCCATAAGGTAAGGAACCGGTCGGTCTCACAAAGATATAAGCAGGAAAATTGGTGCAGTCAGTCACTATCTCCAACAAGCAAAAGGCGAACACAGGGGAAGAGGGTATCTCAGCTGGAGGATCGGCTAGACGATCGGATTGGCAGAAGGTCAGCAGTCCTCCAGACCCGCAGGTGTCCGTAGCGCTAATGAGGAGAGTCATTTCTGAGTTCTTCCTTGCGCTGAATACATGGAACTCACGCAACCAAAGAGGAGATTGACGGTCTCATGTCAGACTTCCACAGTCTTGGGATAACCATTTGCTGCCAGAAGAGGATAAAATGAGATGAGATGAGAGTGGACCGCGGGAGAGGAATCTGGAAGAGGAGCAAGACGGCGGGTCGTTTTGTAAACCGCAAGCCTCCTGTAATTGAGTGTATGAGATCAAAATTGTGTCAGAAGGGCTGATCTGCTGTACGCAGCTCCACCAGACATGGGAATGGTAACCAGACATGCTTGGCAGCGCCAGCATTATGTTGGAGACTGCCGGGAAAAGGGAATGCAAAAGTGCTGGAACTCATATACCAGCGGCGTAACAATTTTGTATTGAGTTCTTGGCTTTTACGGAGACTGGGATTTGTGAGAAGGGAGAATGTTTTCCTCCAATTTTCTGACCTCAACGGTCCTCCCCAAGCTCCCTCTGTCCAACTTGCCTGAAAGGGAAATTCTGTCATCTACCGTTGGCTGGAGCTAAGCCGTAGATTCCTCGAATAGAAACGCGTATCCCAGGTGGAAGTCCTGTAAGAAACCAATGGTACAAATGGCGTAAAGGGGCATGATTGCAAGTCCAGTGAAGACTTGAACCTGGCATATAGGCTACTCAGTTGATAGAAATTAAGAAAGCCTAGAAAAACCAGGACGTTGGGGAAGCGCCGCACAAGCTCTTGATAAGTTTTAAGGGAATTCCCAGCGATCACCTGCCTAAATAAACTGTGAGAGTGGGAAGTCCCAGAAAGCCAATCAGGCTGCTCGAGATATTTTGTGTTTCACAGGGTGTACCTATTAAGGATGTTACATGGGCCACCTGAGCGGAACAAAATCATTTTCGAGGGGTTATTTACTACAATTAAGATGGTAGGTATCGAGTCACTAGTGGGACTCTGATCGTAAGCCTTTTTGGCATATGGGCGATCGACAGCCAGGGCAAAGCTGATACTGGAGCCCCATACAAATGGACTCAATTTGTCCCAAAGTTTGTGATACATTATGAAAAGGCATCGAGAACTCGAGGTCAATGGTTGCTGCAGTAATAATAGGCTTGGGGGTCGGGAGAGCAAGGCACCTTCCGACTTGGGCTGGTGAGGATGGAGTATGCCAATCTGGGACGCTTCTGGGCCCATACAAAATTAGAGATCAGCCTACGAAGGGCACTGAAAAAGGGCTTGGTTATTACTACTGGAATGGTTTGAAATAGGTAGAGCAGTCGGGGAAGGGACATTTTCCCTGTGTTTTATATGTGATACGCCCGTATGCCAACCAAAGTCCTTTTGTCGCCGAGCTTCGAAGAATAGGTCACCATCTAAGTGTGTGGTAGCATAGGCAGCATTTGAGCTCAATATCTTTCCAGATGCATTGCAAGGGATATGTACCCTAGGATGATTTGAAGATGTGGCTGGAGCCAGGTGAAGGGGAAAGAAGACCTCAGCTGTTTCAGAGGGCTATCCGTGACATATAAGCTTAAGGCTACACTCTTAGCCATATTGACTTTATGCTGACTAAATGATCCGTATTGTTGCAAGATTCGGAGAGCCGCTGGCAGTGACTCCAGAGGATCTGTGAGATAAAGCAAGAGGTCATCCGCGAATGCCGAGCACTTCACTTGCCGGTCGGCAATGCGAATTCCACGGATAGATTCATCCGCTGCTGATAGTTGCATGAGATGCTCCATGCTAAATATGTAGAGCACGAGGGGTAAAGGGCTCATCCTGGCCTGGTACCATTGCTTATCACAAACGGGGACGAGAGCTCACCCCATTTACTCTTGAGTTTGCGCATGGGGGAGAATGATACAGGGCGGATATTCGATTCATCATTGCCGGTCCCAGGCAATACACTCAACACCCCCGTAGAAGTGGTAGCCAACTACACGGTAGACATCGCTTTTCGGCATCCAGGGAAAGCAAGACACAAGGAAGTTTGGTGGAGTGGATGTGCGGAGAGTATGGTCAAGTGTTTTCGAGGGTAGTATCCGTCGCCTACCCTGGAGGGGACAAAACCCCACTTGATCTAGATGTATTAGCGAATACAAAAAAGGCCTGAGCCTCAAGGGCCACCAGTTTGGCAAAGCGCTTGGACATCAGTGTTTATGAGGGAAATAGGGCGGTAGCTTGGGCAACAGGTAGATCCTTGCCCTTGCCGCTTGGGAATCACTGTGATATAAGCTTGCAGGAAAGCTGGGTCAAACCTAGAGCCCTGGGATATCTCGTTAAACGCCTCCGACAGAGGTGCCAGCAGCTCATCGATTAGGGTTTTGTAGAAGATGGCAGTATAGCCATCCGGGCCCGGGCTCTTTCCCGAGGGGAGTGCCGAAATCGCCCTTTTGATCTCTTCCAGCCCAAATGGCTCCTCCAAGGAGGCGAGGGAATGATGGTCCAAGGGAGGCAATGCGGTGGAGGAGAGATAGCGTTGTAATGCTGCCGTTGAAAAGTTGTCTCGCGGTAGCCATCGCACCACTAGGAGGGGGGAGATTATATAACCCAGTGTGTATTATGGCACTGGGATATTCCTTCAACGAATGTCCCTGGTGAGATGAACTAAGTACGGCATTCGAACTTTTAATAAGGGGATGAACAAGAGGCCCGTTTCGTCAATAGCGCCGGGGCTAAACACTTGCCGGGTTTTATTGCACCATATGTAGGAGGAGCTGGCGCAAAGCTGGCGGTAATGCGTTGTGTTTTTGGATACCATCAACTGCAAGATCTCATGGCGGGTTTGTACTCTCAATCTCTGAGGTCTGACTCCAGGCCCGTGGACTTGTGGGTCGATTCGAGGCAGTTCAGTTTCTGCATAAGGGCTTGTAATTTATGCGATCTCTCCCGTTTCAGTCTCGCCCCGTGTTTTATGAGGACGCCACGTAAGACAGTCTTTAAAGCTTCCCATTTGATCTGAGGGGGAGTATTGTCTGCGGAGTGCACGAGACGAAAGGATTCAATCGTACTTTTCAAGTCTGGAGGCAGAGTGAGTCTAGGAAGCAGTGATTCGATTTAATTCAGAAAGGGGGGGCTTATTATTATGCGGGATAATTATATCGAAATGCACTGGGGCATGGTCTGAATGTAAGATGTTACCAATGAGGGCATGGGAAATATGTGGGAGCAAGGAGTGGGCCGGGAATATATAGTCTATTCTACTATAAGATTTGTGTGGGTGAGAAAAGAAAGTGTAGTCCTTATCGTTGGGGTGAAGGAGACGCCAAATATCTACTAGTTGCATATCATGGAGCAAACTACGGATCCTGCCCTCAGGAGTCAGCGTGGTAGTTGAACGACCGCCCGAGGTGTCCACTGACGGATTAAGAGCCAAATTGAAATCACCACACAGGATGAGTTGGCCCTGGGCAAAACCCGTAAGGGCATCCAATGCTTTGGAGAAAAAGGAGGAGAGACCCGAGTTAGGGGCATAGTATTAGCGATAGTGTAGATGCGGCCTTGGATATTACATTGACGAACAGATTAGGCGCTTCAGCATCCGACATAACGCTCCAGAACCCGTACCGGCAATGATTTGTGAAAAAAGATCGAGACCCCTTTTTGGCTTTTTTCGTTTTGGCAAGCGAATTACTACTATTGGTACCAGGCAGGGAAATACCTGTTTTCGAAAGCCCTGAATGTGGGTATATAGTAGATGAGTATCCTGATTACCATACAATGCGTGACCTCTGCTTGTGGAGATGTAAAGGGACTTGTGCACGCTTTCGAGTACATTAAATCCCTTCACATTAAGGGGATGTGATCTAATACTAGCCATCGGAGGTAGAGAGAAGCCTTCACTGGAAAGTTACCTAAGAAAACTGTGAGGAAAAGGAGGTGAGACCGCTCGGGGAATAGGTGGATACAAATTGGACAAAATTTCAACATTAAACAAAGCCCATAAAAACACAGGCCAACTCCAGGCGATGAGCAGAAAACACTGGAAAGCCAGAAGGTGTAAAACTGGCCAATGCTCACAAGGGCATGGGTGGGTGCATGCACAAAGTAACAAAGTGCATACTTAGAAGGGAAAGAATAGCATACAGTTGAGACGTAACAGGGAACATAATCATACAATGGAGCGGGAAGGGCGTGAGCTGAATGGGCTAGGGCCAGAGGCATGCTGTCTCGAGGAATACGCGACTCAAACCAAGACACCCCTTCTGCCATAGTAGTACCAGCAATAGAAAAAACTTTCAGCAATAGTTGCAAATGCAAACAATGCTTGTGAGCAAAGGAAAAAGGGAACAGTCGAAGTCCTCAAGCTAGGGCGAACATGGTAAAGGTATTATCTAAAAAGAAAGAGCCTGATGGATGCACAGTACCTGGCCTGTGTACACAGCCCCTATTGGGGCAGCACTTGATTGATATGAGCAATGGAAGGAGGCGGTCACGCCGAACCCCAGTAGGTGTCCGTAGCCGACCCCAACTCCCATGGCTCAGTCACATCAGGCAGTGAAGATGCCTGAGAATAAACATAAGTGTAATTGCAGGTGATATTATCGCAAAGTACAGTAATCCTGTAAGAGAAGAGTGATATGAGCAATGGAAGGAGGCGGCTACATCAAACCCCAGTAGGTGTCCGTCACCAACCCCAACTTCCATGGCTCAGTCACATCAGGCAGTGAGGATGTCTGAGAATAAACATAGATGCAATTGCAGATGATATTATCGCGAAGTACAGTTACCTGTAAAGAGAGATGATAATGAGCACCAGATGGAAGGAGGCGGTACATCAAACCACCTCAGTCAGGGTGTCCGTCACCGAACCCCAAACTCCCATGGCTCAGTCAGCATAGGCAGTGAGTATGCCTGAGAATAAACAGAAATGCTACTGCCAGTTGATTATTACTGCGGAGTTACAGTAACCCTGTAAGAGATGAGGTTCAACATTGTTGGGAACAGATAGCCTGCAGGGGCAAAATCATCACAAAACAGAGAGGACCCAAGTATAATAATCATGGTATACTGTAAACGGGCACCCCAAGGTCCATAAGCTCAGCGATGTGGTAGCCTTTTAGGTGGGGAAGACTCAGGGCTACCCGGACCACGACGAGATCTTCGAGGTTTCGGCAATCCTGTTGCAGCCGGCCGAACCCGCTGACTCCCGGGTTGAACCGGAGGTGCCGAGAAGTCTGTTTCCATTGTGGCTTCCCAGGAACGGCAGGGTCAGTCAGGAAGATCAAGAGCTGCAAGAAGGCTGGAAGGTCTGAGGGGGAGCAGAGTATCAAGAGTCTGTCCCTATGGCGGACCTGGATGGAGAAGGGAAAGCCCCAACGATAGGGGATGCTCCGCTCCTGCAAGATTGACAACAAAGGCTTTACGGAGGCACGCAGACGGAGGGTCTCTGGGAAAGGATCAGGAATAAGTCAAAGCTGCATACCATCAAAGACAACAGTCTGAATAAGAAGGCCTTACGCATTATTTCTCTATAAGGGTATATTGTGTATTCGGCAGATTATGTCCCTAGGTCGTGCAGGGTCTGGACTTTGCGGAGAGAAGGGCCTATGAGCCCGATCTAATTCTATGCAGGTCTCCTCCGGTCTCCCCAGGTTATCAGTTGAGGCTTTTGATAAGGTAAGGAATCAGTTCGACTGTCTTAATAGACTACGGTAATCCTCTAATCTTTATGTTATTACGTCTTTTCTTTTTTTTCTGCGGTTTTCTATGTCGTCATTTGGTTCACTAACTGTGTATCTCGGTTCTGTTGCTTCCAACATGGACGTTTGCAGGGCAACAATCGCAGAACTTTGTAGATGTTGGTCGCCCTCCACCTGTAAGTCTCGCTGTCTGTAGAAGCCGTGACGTCTGCCTGGACAGGCTTCTGGTCCTGCTTCCATGTATGGCGGTAATCCTGAGCCCATATGTTGTATGTCTCTTTTAGTTGGAATCTATGAGAGGAGCGCCTCGAGCCTAGAGTGGTTTGTTTTTAGGCCTCCAAGGCATTGTAATTCTATGCAGGAGGCGGTAGAGCTGGGGTCTGCATCTCCAGTAATAGGGACCCTTAGGACAAGCTCCCCATTGCGAGTTGAGGAGCAAGGGCCTGTTCAGCGGGGCTTGGGTCCCAAGTGGGGGAGGTCGCGGTTGAGCGCCACGGCGAGCCTTGGTGGGGTAGTAAATGAGGTAGGGTTATATCCTCCATGGCGGCCGTAGCTTCCAATTCCAGGGGCTGAAGATAGGGGCTCTCTGACCCTTCTAAATTGTCAGTTTCTTCAGTGAGGCTCGCGCTCACAACAAATTCTGAAGCAACTCTCGTGGAGCTCCAGAGAGACTATGTGGCATGCCAGGCAGTGGCCTGGGCAGGGTGTCCACCATCCCAGATTGGTGGTCTTTAAGGCGTGATACCACGCCAGTAGAAGAGGGTGAAGGCTCTGGGGGTTTACCCTTTTGCAGGGAGCTGGGGGGCTCTGCGGCCCATTGCCCAGGAGAGGCAGAAGATACGGGGTCCCTGCAGTGACCTCTGTAATGCCCAGCTGGCTCTCATTTAAGGGCAGAGGGGAGTGTCCTTGACTCCCTTATTATGCTCCCGTAGTGGTGGCACCCCTGTGGCTGCTGTAGCCAAGCGCTGGATGACTAGAGGTGGGTCAGCTATATCAGTCGGGCAGAGGGGAGATTTGTACCTGCCGGCGCTTCGTGCCGCGTCTTCCTCTGCTGGTCTGCAGGGATCTGCTGCTGTTGCTGGAAGAGCGTCGCTCGTCGTCCCGCTGCTTCCCTCCGCTGGCTTTCTGTGTTCCGTCGCCGCCCGCCGGGAAATACCGGGGTCCGCAATCCTCTGCTGCAGTGGGGATACTGAGGCTGTCTCCGGAGTCGCTGGCAGGAGACGCGTACTTCGGAGCCGCCGCGTCGGCGAGATGGTGTGCTCCTCCGCTTGCCCCCCTGAGGCTGCGAGGTACAGGGTGCTCTGGCTGCGATCCGGCATAGGCAGGTAAGATGGCGCCTCTGGAGAGGAAGCGCGGGAAGAGGGCGGAGGAGTCCTGCCAAACACACGCAGAGGGGAAAAGTGTTTAGAGATGGGCCGGGCCAGATTGCCACAAAGGCTTTGGAGCTCTAGCAGATTTTCTTGCTCCTGCGCCATTATTGGTGTAGTTCCTGCTGGATAATGGTAGTCCTGGACAGAGCTCCTCTCACACACGTCCTTCTTCTCACATGGCTAGCCACGCCCCTCGTGGATGTATTTTTTAATGCACACCAGAAACACACTGCTTCTGTGTGTAACATCAAGGAAAAGTCTAATGAAATCAGCCAAGATATCAGGAAGAAAATTAAGGACTTGCATAAGTCTAGATCATCCTTGGGTGCCTATTCCAGATACCTGAAAGTGCCTCGTTCATCTGTACAAACAATTATATTCAAGTACAAACAAGATGAGAATGTCCAGCCATCATACCGCTCAGGAAGGAGATTGGTTCTGTGTCTCAGAGCTGAACGTGCTTTTGTCCGACATGTGCATATCAACACAAGAACAAAAACAAAAGACTTCGTGAAAATGTTGGCGGAAGCTGGTAACATTGTGTCATTATCCACAGTAAAACAAGTACAGTATCAACATGGGCTAAAAGACTACTCTGCCGGGAAGAAGCCATTACTTCAAATCAAACATGTAAAAGCCAGATTAATGTTTGCAAATGCACACAGGAACAAAGAACTACATTTTTGGAAAATTCAAATTGAACTGTTTGGCCATAATGACCATCGTTACGTATGGAGGAAAACATTTGGAGAAGCTTGGAAGCCTAAGAACACCATCCCAACTGTGAAACATGGGGGTGGCAGCATCATGTTGTGGTGTTGCTTTGCTGCAGAAGGGACTGGTGTACTTCACAAAAGAGATGGCATTATGAGGAAAGAAGATTACATGGCAATACTGAAGAAACATCTCAAGACATCAGCCAGGAAGTTAAAGCTTGGGCGAAAATGGGTATTCCAAATGGACAATGACCCAAAGCATACTGCCAAACATATGTAACATAACAAGTATACGTTACACAGGACCATCTACCAATATTCATGAGGCCAGCTTAACCTCCAGATGTGCGTTTAGCTGCTTCCTACCCCTGGAAATGAGTAATCAGTTACAGTGCCAAGGGTGGGTGTTCACATTGCGTTTTTCTTGCATTTTTCAACTGTATCAAAAATTTAAGTAATCAAAAAATGCATGCACTTTTTTTTACTAATGCAGGTGATTTTGGAACAAACTGTGATGTGGAAAACTGATAATAATGGGGTCAATTAACAAAAAAAATTAGTTTTTAATTGCTTGTGTTTTTGTAGCATTTCTGTTGCGTTTTTTAATGTGAGAACTCACCCTTAAACTCTTGCGGACTATAAACACAATAGTTGAAAACTCACTTTCCACACAATTTAGAGAATTGGAAGATACTTGCTGGTAACAAAGTCAGTTTTAGAGCTGTGTAGTATTGCACAGAAAAACTGCACTGTGTGAAAACACCCTAATGGTCACACACCAGACCAGTACTATACAGCAGAGTATAATCAGGTGGTAGATGTTATATACGTGAGTACAGAACAGTTAAAACTGTCACATGTGACGTCTTCTCTAATTGAGATCATTCACTTTCCTTTCTTTCTCCACCTGGCCAAAACTGCCCTGACGATAACATGACTTGTCACTCAAAACTTTACTACTCTCCTAAGTACCCACTGCAAAAATAGCTTTTTAGTAGTAGTCATGCCCCATCTGTGTCCCACACAATAATGGTGCCACTAATGGTGCTAGGTCTACACAGCACAGGACAAAGAACTCATTGAAAACCAAAACCTAAAATGCTTTGAACTTGGGTAGTTTGTCAGTTTTTTGTCCAAAACAGCTGGGTTTCTGACGCATTTTTGGGGGGTGTTTAGTTTTTTGTTGAGGTTTTTGGCGTGGTTTTTGGTCTGTTTTTGGGGCAGTTTTTAATGTATGCAAAATTCATATATTTTGTTTAAAACCTGGGCAGTTTTTCAGCAGAACCTTCCAAAAACCATGCCAAAAAAAGGCCAAAAACTGTACAGCGGTTTACATATACTTCAATAGTAAGTTTACTGCTGTACTGTCGGATGTTACAACATGTTCCTAACACCGACAGTGTCCAAACACGAGCAGAAAAAAAAAAGACCTAAGTAGATTACAGGTTATTTTTTGTATATGTGGACATTTTTCCATCGGATTTTCTGCAGTTTCAAAATACTAAAACTGCTGAAAATCCGACGGGTACCTCTGCTATGTAGACATGTCCCTACTCAGTAATGATACACATAGAAACATAAAAGACTGACTAAAGAAAAAGATCATTTAGTTTTTCCTTTTCATTCTTTTCTTGATAGATAACTTCTGTTTATCCTGGGCATGTTCATCCTCTTAACAACCAGTCTTACCCGGCCTGTTTAGGCTTTCTTAACCAAATAATTTTTCTCATATTTTAATCCTCACTTTCAGAGAGCTATAACTTTCTTTCGTTCATGTATCTGCATGAAGATTTGTTTTTGTTGGATTTGGATTTTTTAATGGCACCATTGGAGGAACAACAATGTATTGATTTTTATCAGTATCATTTTGCCTGCATAAAATTAATTGACTAATTTATACATTAAAAATGTTATGGGGGGAATCAAAAAAATCTAGCAAACAATGTTGTGCAGCTTAACTAGCTAAAATGTTATCTTTAATCCATGGATCATTACATTTATGACAGTACCAAGTACCTATTTTTTATGGTGAACCACTTTAAAAAAAACGAAAAAACTAATATTTGTAGTAAGGTGCTGATGGCCAACAAAGGGAACTCCTACCTCTGTC
>JAODAL010059473.1:0-21460 GCA_025379985.1 Phyllomedusa bahiana
TCCGGGTCATCAGAGGGGATCGGTGCCCCCTACAGTGCGGCGCCGACAGGGCGGGCAGGAGGACTCACCCCTCTGCCTGGGGCTTTTTACGCAGCCATGACAGGCTGCGGTAATGAAGCGGTAATCACCCGCGGCCAGAGCTCACTCCGGCCGCGGGTGATACGGCATGCGGCCAGTGGTAATTTACAGTTGGTCCCATGTTGCGATCGCGCGTGGCTCACCCGCAAGCCCGCGCGATCGCCAGGGCGTATGCATACGTCCATTTGCGGAAGTCACTTCCCGCAAGGGCGTATACATACGCCCTGTGTCGGGAAGGGGTTAAAGCAAAGTGGAGGTGAAATTTTAAAAATTTCACTTTTCTTGCAGATTTTCAATTTTTATCCATTATTCATAAGCACACGGTAGATGTGATCAGGGAAATGTGACTTAATATTGATTCCCCAGATTCTGCCGTTTTCAGAGATATCCCATATGTGGCCCTATTGCACTATTTGGCTCAACCACAAGCCCCAGAATAGGAGGAGCACCTACTGAACTCGGGGTCCATTTTCATTATGATATTTATTTAGGCGCCATTCCAGGTTTGCAGTCACCCTAAGGCGCTAAAACTTAATAAACACCCCTAAAAAGAACCCATATTGGAAACTACACCCCTTAAGGAATATATCCAGGGGTTAAGTGAGTATATCGACCCACACAGGTGTTTCACAAATTTTTTTAGCGTTAGACTGGGAAAATTAAAACTATTTTTTTTCCAACAGTCTGCAATTTTAGCTTAAAATGTTGAATTTTTACAAGGAATCCTGGAAAAAAAAGCACCCCAAATTTTGTTACACAATTTCTTCCAATTACGGCAATAGCCTAAATGTGGGTGTAAACTGCTGTTTGGGCACATGACAGGGCGTACAAGGGAGGTAGCGCTATTTGGCTTTTGGAGTGCAGATTTTGGTGGGGTCATGTCACATTTGCAAAGCCCCCAAAATACCATAACAGGTGAAACCTTCCAGAAGTCGCCCCATTTTGGATTCAACACCCATCAGGGATCTTATCTAGGGGTGTACAGGTGTTCCATAGTTTTTGTTAATTTTAGGCTTTGAAAATGGGGGGGGGGAAACGCAGTTCCGCCATTGTTTTTTGGGTTTCATTTTTACAGTGTTCGCCGTATGGGATAAATGACAGGATAACTTTACTATGGGGGTCGGTACAATTCCAATGATAAAAATTTTATGTTTTATTACTTTTTCACAATAGAAATAAGTCTATAAAAATTGCGTTTTTATGTTTTCCTATTCTGACAGCCATAACTTTTTCATTATTCTGTATACGGAGCTGATTATGGGCGTGTTTTTTGCGGTATTAGTTGACGTTTTTATTGGTACCATTATGGGGGGCACATGATGCTTTGATCACTTTTTATTAAGGTTTTTGTGAGGCATTTTGAACTAAATACGGCTTTCCTGGTAGTGTTTTTATTTTTTTACAACGGTCACCGTGTGGTATAAATTACATGCTAGCTTTACTCAGCAGGTCGATACGATTACAGCGTTATACAACTTGTATATTTTTATTTATGTTTTACACAATAAAAACACATTTATTCAAAAAGGAAAACACATTTTTTTCATTGCCATAGTCGGAGCCATATTTTTTGTTATTTTTCTGTGTACGGAGCTGTGTATGGGCTTATTTTTTTGCGAGATGAGTTGATGTCTTTATTGGCATAATTTTTTGGGGGACAACACTTTTTGATCAGTTTTAAATCTGTGTTTTGAAAGGCAGGGTGACGAAAATACTGCCATCCTAGTAGAGTTTTCTATTTTTATTTTTAACAGCGCTCACTGTGCAGTATCCGTGACAAGTTAGTTTTACTCTGTGGGCCGATACGATTATTTATATAGTTTTCTTATGTTGAAGCACTTTAAAAAAAAAATTATTGTTTTTACTGTGTAAAACAATATTTATGCATCGCAATCTTCTGATAGCCATAACTTTTTTATTTTTCCGTATACAGAGACTTGTGTTGCGGGATGAACAAAAATCGCAATTCTTTGATTGTTTTCTTTTTGTTTTTTTAACAGCGTTCACTGTAGGGGTTAATTAATGTGACATACAGGCAGTCCTCGGGTTACATATGGGTTAGGGACTGTAGGTACGTTCTTAAGTTGAATTTGTATGTAAGTCGGAACCAATATATTTAGTACATGTATGGTGTATATGTATGGTGTATATGTATGGTGTGTAATTATAGGCAGGTATATGTCCCCCACAGCAGGTATAGGCAGGTATAGGTCCCCCATAGCAGGTATATGTCCCCCGTAGAAGGTATAGGCAGGTATAGGTCCCTCATAACAGGAATAGGCAGGTATATGTCCCCCACAGGCAGGTATAGGCAGTTATGTCCCCCATAGGTAGGTATGTCCCCCATAGGCAGATAGGTCCCCCATAGGCAGGTATAGGTCCCCCATAGGCAGGTATGTCCCCCATAGGCAGGTATGTCCCTAATAGGTAGTTATGTCCCCCATAGGCAGGTATAGATAGGGCTTATTTAAAAAAACAAACACAGATACTCACCACAGTCCCCCGCTCTCCCGCTGCTCACCTCCAGCTCCGTCTTCATGCACAGGCCGGTGATGTCATCAGGCCGCGCAGGTAGCATGATGACATCGCACGCTGCCTGTGCCGGAGACTCCAGAAGGTCGCAAGTCTGCTTGCGACCTTCTGGAGTTCTATTGTGGAGCAGGGAGCACTCGCTCTCTGCTCCACAATAGAGGCTTCGGCTTTATGCGCTCCGGGAGGAGTCGCATTTAGCCGAAGCGATCCCCGCCAGTGCCCGGGACATGACAGTGCCCGGATACCGACGGGGACCGGAGAGTCAGCTGTATGCGCTCCTAGGAGTCGCGTACAGCTGCAAAGATTGCTGACAGCGCCGGGCCACCGCAAACGTAAGTCGGAACGACGTAAGTCGGGGACTCACTGTATTTATAGGGTGGGTCGTTATGCACGTGTCGATACCAAATATGGGCGCTTTATTTATTTTTGATCTTTTTAGGGGCGAATGGCGTTTGTAAAGGGGAAAAGGGCGATGTACATGTTTTTATTTTATTTTTTGTGTATGTGTTTCACTTGTTTTCACTTTTTTAAACTTTTTTACACTTTTTTTTACTTTTTTCCCATAGGGGATTTGTAACAGCAATAGCAAGGTAGACCAGTACACAGTATTGCTGCTGTGTACTGGTCGCCATGGCAACTGTCAGTCATCATGCCCACAACGCATTCTGGGCATGATGATGTCACAGACGACTCGGGAGGTGACTTTCACTTCCCGGGGCCATCTGGTAGGAGATCGTTGCTGCATTGTCGTGTGGCAGCGTGCCGGGAGCAGGCAACTGGAACTCACTCCTCCTGCCTGCAACTTAGCTCCGACGATCTTAATTGATCGTCGGACTAAGGGGTTAAACACCCACTGCCGGAGCTCAATCCGGCCGTGGGTGATGCGGCATGAGGCCAGCAGTAATATACACTGGTCCCATGTCGTGATCATGCGGGGCTCGCATGTAAGCCCGCACAATCGCCAGGACATATGCATACGTCCATTTGCGGGAATGCACTTACCACTAGGACGTATGCATACGTCCCATGTCGGGAAGTGGTTAATTATAACAGCATTTTTTGTTCAGGACTTCACATCTCATTACGTTTAGTTATAATTACATTAAATATAATAAATGTACATTAGTGTGTGAGGAAAATTTACTTATATGACAGTCATCTCTCCTTCAACTTCATAACTAGTCAGATCTGACAAATGGCCCCAGCTCCCAGGAAAGCCTCAATTAATTAACATGTTAATCAGCCCAGCTAAGACCCATTGTAAATGCCCTTCTAGAAGCTAGCACAGCAAGAGGTTGACCCATCAAAAGGATTCTCTTTTCAATTAATTAGCACCTGAAGACACATGTGCACTCTCCAAACCCCCAAGATCAAAGACTTGAATGAAACCAACCCTGACTCAGCGGCCTCAATATTTCATAAACATTTATAGGCAATCCGCTCATAACTGGTCTATGGCGGTTTCATATCTTAAAATATGGAACTCCCCATACACATAGCCACCACTCCCACGTTTGCACGATGTAGGGGGACCGAGAAATCCAGAACTGGACTTAAGGAATCCATAGGATAGGGGTGTCTGGAAGCAGGGCGTAGTTTAGGCCCAGCCGGTTCTGATGATGCCACCGGCTCGGTTGTGTCCCAATGCCCTGCCGCGTTATGGACCATTTTTGTGTTTCAGTCAGAAATTGCATGACCAGAGTGGGAGGAGTTCATAGACCATCCCATGGGTGTGTGGGAGCGTGTAGGGGGCTGCCACGTGGGCTGTCCCATTACAGATATAAGCAGGAGCCCAGGTGGGCCCAGTCGTTGCATTCAGGAGGGAGGTACCTGACATCATTCCAGCATTCCAGAAGCATCCACGCAACACAGGGCTGCATCCTCCTCCCATGGGCGTCCAGCACCAAGCAAATCTCAGGTAACTGGACACATCTTACTGCCTTTGAATTGTAACCATACTTATATTTGCACCTCTGACTCTTACCTGTATATTATCATCATTTTGTATATATTTGTCTAGTGTGCCCTCCAAGGCAAATTAAACCTATAAACTTTAATCTGAGCTCGTCTGTCTTGATACCTGAATTCACCCGCCTAGTACTCGGTCTATAATATATAGCTACCCCAAGGCTGGTTCCTGGCCTTGTTATAAGTTGGTAACAGACCGGTCTTATAACCAAACAAGAGAACTGGTGGCAGCTTATTTGTCTGGCAGAACTTTGTTTAACCAGTGTGGGTAAACAAATCTCTCCCAGCCATTCAGGATTCTGGACGAGTAGGGTGTTCTCTTGTCCTCCCTGTGCCTGTGTGGACAGGGGTCAATGGTGAAACAGTATCTGGCTGACCTTGTGTACCCCTAGGGGGCAGTGCAACGTCACAATACACCCCAAGTCAGGCCGTCAACCCTCGAGTGGGCCGGCGGGGTGGGCTTTTTCCTGACATAGTGTAAGGCAATAAAATTGTACATTAGTATGCGTTTACATAAGGGTGCGTTTACATGGCAAAGACCAAATACCAGTCGGATTTCCCAACCGCTATTTAGTCTTTTTTGTCATCTTTTGCCCGAAAATCAGGCAGAAGAATGAACATGTTGTAAGTTTTTAGGAACAGTGGCAGTGTAAAAAACCATGCAGCAGAAAATCCGTGCAGTGGGGACTGCTGCACAGATTAACCGCAAACCGTCTGGAAAACCGACCAATATCTGTGCTGTGGGGACAAGCCATAAAGGAATAAAAGGCTAACATCGTTAACATTTCCACATATTTATATGTAGGTTTCTGTTGTCTGATTTCTGTTCTTTTTACATGACCAAACAACTGGATCTATCTGCACCAAATTTGGCACATATGTAAATCAAGCATTTTGGAAGGTTTTAGATTGGGTTTTATCGATCTAGACTTAACATTCATGACATTCCTGTAGAAAATTGGAATTACCTATGAATGCTATATATTCTTTATGTATGGAAACCGATTTAAACATTCTGCACTAAATTTGGGATATACTGTAAGTAAATAAGGTGCTTAAAAAGGTTTACGACCTAATTAACTCTCTGGGATATAGCGTTATCTATAGTAATGTAGACAAAAAACCCAGATAACCAGATCTCTCAGCCACTGAAGTCATACCTGCACGTATCCCGTTAGGAGTGTGATATATAACAAACAATGGCTTTGAAAAGAATGATACAGCAATGCCGACGACGGTTCTCCATTAATAAAATTCAAAAAAATTTATTGTTAACCATTAAAATCCAACTGGGATTCACAGGTAGTACAAGATTCCAGCTAACACGTTTCGGGTGTCCACGCACCCTTACTCATAGCATACCTAGCACCAACTGAAACTACACAGAATATATCCTAGAACTAAATCCAAGTAAAATCACAAAACAAACCTCACCTGTGTGTCTAATGCAAAAGACCGCCTCTCAGAAACTGAGTTTCCATACCGGCACCTCCGGTCACAAACGTGTGCCGGAAATGACGAATGGTCATGCGCAGACCCCAGACTCAGACTCATCCTGGTATGGGCACATTGTCATGCGCAGAAAGAATTGTACGGCATCCCATAATAGCAATGCCGGGGTTTTAAATAATGAAAATTGCGGAGGAAAGTCAAGGGAATGACGAGCAGAATGAGATAATAAAAACAAATAAAAAAACACAAGATTATCCAAAAAATGGAAACAAATACATGAAAGTAATACAAAATTCAATAAGTTACAATATTGTACACATAAATATAACAAGAGCAAAACAGCAAATATCTCACAAAGCAAACAAATATCAAGATAAGATATTAATAATGGAACATAAGTTCTCACCTCAAATTCAAACCTTTATGGGTTGAAGTGTCTAAAGTAAAAATCCAATAAGCCTCTCGGTCATGCAATATATGGTTGAAGTGTCTAAAGTAAAAATCCAATAAGCCTCTCGGTCATGCAATATATGGCTTAAATCTCCACCCCGTAATGGTTTAATAATTTTTCCAATACCCATGATTTTCAGACTACTAAAATCTTGGTTATGAACCTCCCTGAAATGATTAGACAAATTTGACCTGTTACTAACAGAAGTATTTGTGATATCATTTATATGTACCACTACCCTGGTTTTTAATTTACGTATTGTACTGCTGTCATATTGAGGCCAATAGTACACATATAGCCAAATACACTACATGGTGCGAATTGCAATTCATGTATTGTTTTATGTGAAAGGATTTAGTGCCATTACTGGCAAAATCCTTTCCCACATTGGCAAATGGACAGACTCTACAGGGACTGGAACCGCATCTGTAGAAAACTTTTTGGGTAAGCCAGGAACTTTGAGGATGAGTACTTACTACTAAATTTGGTAAAACCAAATTTCATAAGGTTTGAATTTTTCTGTACACTACTTGGCAACCTTCTAGTAACACCTGTTCCAATATTGCATCTTATGTCAAAATAGGAAGATGTTTGAAAAAGATTTTTTTAATATGTTGAAATTGATGACTATAACCCACTATTAATGTAGATTTTCTCTTTTTTTTCTTCCTTTGGAGAAGAAACCGATTTAGTAGAAGTCAGTAATTGATCCCTATCTTTTTTGTTAACCAAAGCGGATGCCCAGGAAAGGATCCAACTTGGATAACCTTTGCCTTTCAATCTTGGACAAATTCTGTTTTGTTCCTGATCAAAATCAGTGTCTGGCTACAATTCTGCCTGGCTTTGATCATTTCCCCTAATGGAATTTACCTGTGAGTATGTTTAGGATGAAAACTATTATGGTGGAGTATAGTATTGCCTGTTGTCTGTTTACGGTAGGTCTTGGTAATGATCGTTTTCCCTGCTATCTCTGTCAAGGTAAGATCCAAAAACTGCATCACATCACAACTTCTAATGTGAGTGAAACTCAAATTTAGTGGGTTAGTGTTTAAATAAAAAATAAAGGATTTTATGGCAGATGCATTGCCCCTCCAAATAAATAGGAGGTCATCAATGCATCTGCCATAGCAATAAATTAAATCAGTTAAGGGATTACTCTAAGTGTGGATGTACATGTATTTCCACCAAGCCATAACCAAGTTGGCCAGGGAGGGAGAGAACTTGGCCCCCATAGACACTCCCCTTAGCTGTAAATAAACCACCTGGTTGAAAGAAAAATAATTGTGAGTCATAAGAAAATGAGCAACTGAAACAATGAAATCAGGCAAATCCTTTGAATAATTGCTGAAGTATTGTAAGTGGAAAGGCCTAATGGAAATCATGCAGTATGCACGTATACAAAGTTTCCCACGTCGAAAACTAAGTCAAGTATTCGATTCCCATATAAAATATGAAGTTGATGTGTCCCTAGTATCCTCTAAATGGCCAGGAATCCTAAATACCAATGGTTGCATTAGAGAATCAAGCCATTGGCATAGTCTTTCAAGGACAGAGCCTATACCCGAAACTATAGGGCGCATCGGTGGTTGAACAGAATTCTTATGGATTTTGGGGAGGCCGTACATAATAGGCATTATTGGATGTTCGACCATAATATAATCTAATTGCTTTTGACTCCCTACCCCCAAAGATAAACCTTCCGACAAAAGAGAGTGCGTTTTAGCCTTAAATGCTTGGGTTGGATCACCCGATAATTTGCAATATGTGGTAGTATCTGATAACAGGGTCTGCATACTGCACACATAAACACTTTTGTTCATAACAACAACTGTGCCCCCCTTGTCATCCATCTTAATCACCAACTCTTTATTCTGCATTAATTGCTCCAAAGCTACCCGCTAGGCCCTGGACAAGTTGGCATATTTGTGACAAGGGGGCACAGAGTTGGATAATAGTCGGAGATCCCTCTCAATCAAAATCTGAAACCGATCCATAGTAGTAGTCCTGGATGTAATTGGATAGAAATCCTGATTGGATACAACAAAAGAAAGAGACTGATTCACTTGTGGTGTAACTTCGGATGAATTATTTTGTAATTCTTCAAGAGACAAGACAGCCATCTGTTCCTTAAATGTTAAATGTCTATACTCATTGGAAGTAGAGTCTAATGTATTAGCTTGCTCCACTGTTCCCGAGAAACTTGGGAAAAACAGACCAAAAATGATGTCTTAAAGTCAATGATCATATGAATCATCATTCTCTCCATGTTCACAAACAATTGGAACTCCCCTTAGACATTGTATATTTTTGGAAAAGATAGCTGGAAAATTCCATCAAATTTACCACAGGGAGAATGGGGCACTTTGGCGGTTTTGGGACTATTTTAAAGCTCTCTACGATTTTCCAACATTCTGGGATTTTTCCAAAAATTTTGAAAAAAAAACAAAATTCAATGATTAATATTGCCCTTATGCCAAAACAAAAAGTGAATCAATCTGCACTAAATTTGGCACATAGGTAAATTGGGTGTTCAGAAGGTTTTCAGCTCTCTATGAAATACCGTTCTTGATATATTCACAAAAAATCATAATTTGCTGTGAGTACTGTATATTCTTTAGGCATAGCCACGTACTGGAAAAATATTCACCAAATTTCGGACATAGATAAATCAGGTACTTCCTGTCTAAAACTGCTGATCTCGACTCTGTAGGACCTACCATTTTAGACATTTTGACAAAACTCACTGTGAACAGTGTCTGTTCTTTATGCACGTCCAAACGACTGTTTAGGCAAAGGTTCTAGACCGGATTTCTAGGACATACCATTATCAAATATGTAGTCCCAAAAAATGTAATTATCTGACGTTTTTTCCTGAAAATTAAGCACTCTCAAAATAAAAACCCTTTCAGAACAGTCATGTCTCCAAATAGAAACTTTTGGATAAAAGACTCCTTCGTCAAGGTGCATGACTGCTGCTTAAGCTACCAAAACTTTTTAGAAGACCCAAACTTGTCTCCAGACTGGTCAGATCCACATCACAGCCAAAAACTGGTGTGAAATCCCCCGCAGATGGACACGATATAGTTGTGACAGTTGAGACTTTCGCAGACCATTCTGACTCCAGGCGACCCAAAAGCAAAAACATTTTTTACCAACCAAAGTCAGTCGTCGAAATAAAATATTTAGTTTTTTGGGGTTTGGGGCTGTAAGAATTTGAAAGGGGCCCACAAAATTTTACCTTCTTTTGTGTGTACTACGCAACATCCGTAGGGGTTGTGTCCTTTCCTTCCCGTAAACCTATTCCGCAAAACCACAAACAAAGTCGTTTCAGGACCTCTCCTCCCGTAATCTCCCCCTTTCGGGAGAAAGGGAAAAGGGAAAAGGCTGTAGTTACTTCTGTTTAGCCAAATTCCCCTCAGATTAAAATGTCCCTGGTGAAGTAGCAAAGACAAAAACAAAAAAAAAAAGACCGTTTGAGGGTGGGAAGTCAAACCTAGAAAAAAAATCCAACAGAGGGAAAGGGTTTGGGAGGAAAAAAAAGGGAAAAAATAGAGATGAGAAGTTAGGTGAAGTTGGGGGAGAGACCAAGAAGGGGAAAAAAAAAACACAAAAAAAATGAGAGGAAAAAAAAATTTAGGGAGTGGGGCTGAAAAAGAATTTTGAAAGAAGGCAACAAAAAAAACCCGAGAGTGAAGCAAAAGAAAAGAGTAAGTGTATTCAACCCCTTTCGAAAAAAATGAAAAACAAAAAAGGATACTGAAGGTATAAATTTGAAACTTTCCGGGGGAGAAAGGGAAGAGGGGGAAGGCTGTAGTTACTCTTTCCTTCCCAAATCGTTTTAAACCTGTTCCCTTCTCCTTTGACTACCCCCTTAAAAAAATTTCCTTTACTTTTCGTCCAACCACCTAGTTAATTCTCAACTCAACAGAGGTGCAATTTCTTTTAGGGTATTGGCTATTTGAATAATAGCCAGTAATAGCAGCCAAAACTGGTCAGGGTTCCAATACAATGTATGGGTCTGGTCTAGGATATGATTTTCTTAAGATTCTGCCCCAGGGTTTAAAGAAATGTATGGGTCTTAATGGGGGTCCTGAAATTAAGGGGTATGATAAGGAGTCTGCATTAAACTTAATAACCTCGCCATGGGGCTGAAATCATTTTAGGGTCTTGGATATGAAATTAATTTAGGAGACTGGGGTCTAAATGTTTATAGGAATACAAAGTCTAAATTAATTTTGGGATCTGTTCTGGCGTCTAAATTTAGTTCTGGTGCTTAGTCTATAGAGATGGCTGCAAAAGGGGCAGAAGATGTCATCTTGTTTGGATGGGTCACTTGTAACGTACATCCGGGCTCCCAAAACAATGGTCAAGATCAGAGCTAGCCCCTAGATTCCATAATTACATAGTTACATAGTTAGTAAGCTTGAAAGAAGACAGTGTCCCCTCAAGTTCAACCAGGGGGGGAAATGGGGTAGGGGAAAGAGACAAGGACTTTAAGCCCAGCCCCACCCCTGGTTAAAGCCCCGAAAACCACAAGGCAAAAACCAATCTGTTTCCAGTGGAGACCATATCTCTGACCCGAGAGCCTCCACACCAGGATCCAGAATTTTAAATAGCTATGTACGCATTAATATTCTTTAGTTCCAGGTAGGTATCTAAGCCTTTCTTGAAACTCTCTACAGTTCCTGCTGTGACCAGCTCCTCATGCAGGCTATTACACAGATTCACAGTTTTACAGTGAAGAACGTCTTCTCCTCTAGAGACTGAATCCTTTTTTCTCTGTCGAAGGGATTGTCCCCTTGTCTTTTGAGGGGCTTCACTTGAAAATAATTTTTCCCCATACTTTTTGTAGGGACCATTATATATTTATATAAATTAATCATATCCCCCCGAAGCCGTCTTTTCTCAAGACTAAATAAGTTCAATTCTACTAACTTCTCCTCATAACTAAGATGCTCCATTCCCCTTATAAGTTTGGTTGCTCGTCTTTGTACTCTCTCTAGCTCCATTCCATCTCTTCTATAAACTGGGGCCCAGAACTGAACAGCATATTCTACAGCGGTAGAATTACATCCTTGTCCCGCGAGTCCATGCCTCTTTTTAATACACGCCAATTTCTTACTTGCCCTAGAGGCAGCTGATTGACATTGCATGCTGTTCTGTAGTCTATGATCTACAAGAACCCCCCAATTTTTAAAACAAGCGATTCCCCACGTTTTTCTCCCCTAGAAGATATGATGCCTGTAGATTATTTCTACCAAGATGCAAAACCCTTTTACATTTATCCAATGAACCCCATTTGCCAAGTGGATCCCCAAGCACTCAGTGTGTCCGGTCTGCTTGCAATTTTTTAAAGAATTTTTAAAATAGATTGAAACTACCCTGAATAGCTTTGTTTTAATCTGCAAAAAATCGAAACCGTGCTATTGACCCCTTAAAAAATATATCTTTTAATAAAAACATTAAATAAGAGAGGACCAAATACTGTGCCCTGGGGGGCACACCCTCCAACGGGGGGGCAATCAGAGTAGGGTCATTTACTACCATTTCTTGAGTACGATAAAAGCAGCCATTTTTTAAATCCAATTACAAAATGTTATCTCAAACCCCAATGGATTCAAAATTTCCCAAAAACAAACGTTTGGGGAAAGATTTGGGAAACCCTTTTTTTTGTGTTATTGGAATTATGTGGTTCAAAGGGGGAAAGGGGTTCCCCCTCTATCCCCCCATAAGCCCCACTTCTGATTTGATCTTTTGGGGTTGCCGTTTGGTTCCCCAAATGGCAGCCCAAATTTAAAAAGGGACGGTTTTTGGGTTTTCAAAGTAGGGAAAAGTCTATTGGGGGTCTAATGGGTCAAAGGCTTGGGAGAAATGTATAAAAGCTCGCCGGGTCGGGGCGCGTTTTTGCTTTTTTTCCGGCGAAACCCTGCGCCGGGATTTATGTCCGGGTGGGGCGCACTAATACTTTACTATGAAAAGTCCGCGTGCCTCCCCAGTGTGTTAGTGGGCCGTGGGGGACTTTGGGGGCGTGCGGCGCTGTGCCGAGATTCGCCCCCGAGTTTGGTGCACTCATACTTGCGGGGAAAAGTCCGCCGCGCCTGAAAATGTGTGTGGGGCGCAGTGCTTTTCTACTGAGGCGAAAGTGCGGGGCTGCGGCCAAAGATTCGCCCGGAGGTTTAGGCACTCTTACATGGGGGGAAAAGCCGCCCCCGCCTCCCCAGTGTGTGGGGTGCAGTGCGGGGCTGCGCCGAAAATCTTTTTCTGATGCGGGGACGGGCTGGAAAAAAATTTGAGAAATCTTTCCCACATGTCGGTGGGGGTGTAATAAAATTAAAAAAATCCCCTTTTAAAGGCTTTCAACATTCTCAAAAAAGAGCGGGAAAACCTAAAAAAATAAAAAAAAATTTAAAAAAAAAAACATTTTAAATATCCAATTCAAAAATTTAGGAAAAGGGAAAATTTTTGGGGGAAAAATACGTAATTCAAATTTGAAAGTATTCTCATTGGCCCGGCAAAAAAACCCAAATTTCAGAATCAAAGGGGGACATTTTAAAAATTTAATTAAAAAGGCAGTTAGAGTTGTTTGGATTAGCTAGGGGGGGCTTGGCTATCCCAGGCCAATCAGAACGAAAAGCTATTTCCCATTGTAGTTTAGGGAGGATCGGCGCAATGAAATTTCTCGGGCTCTGCGCTTTGCGGCTGGAGTATAATTAAAAAAAATTTTTATTAGTTGTACAATATCCCCGAAAAAAAAGCTAAAACCTTTTTTAAAAAATTAAATTTAAAATTTTAAATCCGAAAAAAAGAAATTTGTCCCCGGGAGACCAGCGCTACATAAGGAATTGCAATAGAGGGGGAATTGCCGGGAAATACGGGAATTCCAAAAATTTTGTAAGCTATTCTCATTGGGCGGCAGAAGCCCGCCAATTTTGAATAGGGGCGACAAAGTCCCTTTTTATCCTATGGAAAAAGTTTGGAGCAAAACAAAAAACAAAGGCGGGACAGTTTAAAATACAGTTAAAAAAAGGGAGAAAGGAGGTGAAATTTGGTGAGCTTTGCGGGGGCTTTGGGTTTTCTCGGCCAATCAGAGCGCGAGTACTTCTCCCCTTGGGAGTTTATGGAGAGATCGGGGCAATGAAATTCCGCTCCCAGCGCCGTGCGGCATGGAGTATGAAAAAAAAAATTAAATTTTTTTTAAGTGTAAAACATTCTAGATAAAACGCTGAAACCTTCAATAAAAATTAAAAACAGTTAAAAACCCCAACAACGCGTTTTTCGCCCGAGACCCGGCCCCTACTGGGAATTGCAATAGAAGGGGAATTGCCGGGGGAAAAACAGTAAATTTAAATTGTTTAAGTCTTCTGATTGGTTGGCAATTTAAAACCCGGGCCCAAAAGAATAGGAGGACAGTGGGCCCTTATATCCCATGGAGGAGAAATTTACCCAAAAAAGAATAGGAGCGACAGGGAAACCCCTTTTTTAACCTATGGGAAAAAATTGACCAATTTATATTCAAAAGGCGGGACAGTTTAAAAACAGTTTTAAAAAAGGGAAAAAAACGAGCTGATTGGTTGAGCTAGCGGGGGGTCGTCCAGCTTTTGGCCAAACAGGGGCGCGAGCTACTTTTTTCTTTGAGTTCTATGGGTTTAAAAAAAATTTTCCGGGGCGAGCTTTTGTGTTTTGGCCCAAGGTTTTAAAAAAGGCGACGTTATTTGGGGCCAATGGGAGTCGGGGCGACGTTCTATGGGTTTTTTCTAATGCAATCTGAAAAAAAATTTTCATGGTCCGGGAAAACAGATGATAAGGGCTACAGAAATTGTACGATGTGGATTTTAAAAAGAATAAAAAAATATGGGGGTAAAGAAAAAAAAAATATTACTCAATAAAATTTTTTGTTTATTTCTTTATTTTCTTTGCCAAACCCCCACTATTTAAACCTTGGTTTAAAGAAAAAAAAAAAGGGAAAAAAACCCTGATTTTATTGAATTAATTTTTTTTTTCGTTACCCCCCCTATTATTATTTTATTTTTATTAAACATCGGGACAACTTCTGTGTTTATAGTTTGATTTCGGCCCCTGTTAAATTTTTTTTCAGATTGCATTTAAAACCCCTAGGAGGGGTTTGCTCGTCTCCCATTGGGGCCAAAAAAACGGCGCCTTCTTAAATTAGCCAATCACAGAGTGCGCTCAAAATTTTTTTTCCCATAAAACTCTATTTTATTATTATTATTTATTTAAAGCGCCTTGTTTCCAGGGCGCTGTCATTCGGGGGGGTTACATACTTAAAATAAGTCAAACGATTACAGTGATAAGGGTAATGAAAATTGGCACGACAGAGGGAGAGAGGCCCTCCCCGGAGGCTTACAATTCAAGGAGGGGGAAAGAGGGGGAGGTGAGGGGCAGACAGTAGTGGGGGAAGTTGCAATTTGGGAAAGGGTTTATAGGAACCCTGAAGAAATGGGTTTTCATTGCTTTTAAAGTGGTGAAAGGGGAGGAAAGTCTGATGTTTTGGGGCAGGAGTTCCAGAGTTGGGTGAAGCAGGGGGAAAATCTTGGAGAGGTTGTGTGAGGAGTGATAAGGGAGAGGAGGAAAGGTCCTGTGAGGAGCGGAGAGTCGTGGGGGGAGATTTTTGGGAAAAATTAGGGCGGGAAAAATGTAGGAGGGGGAGAGGTCGTGGAGACCCTTGTGGTCAGGTTGGAAAAGCTTGAAATGAATTCGTGGGAAAGGGGAAGCCAGTGAAGGGTTTGGCAAGGGGAGAGGCAGAGGAGTGCGAGGAGAGAGGTGGATAAGACGGGGACAATTTAAAGGTGGTTTGAGGGGGACGGGGGTTTAGCGGGTGGGGCCAAAAGGGGAAGGATGTTTGAAAAGTAGTCTAGGCGGGGATAACGGGGCAGGACCCTTTTTTTGTAGTTATGCGGGAATGATGGTGCGAGAGATTTTTTCGGTGGGGGGCGGCGGGGGCGGGGTGATGGTTTGGATGTTGGGTTTTGAAAGAAAAAGAAAGATCTGGGGATTACCCCAAAAGACAGCGGACTTGTGGGCCGGTGAAAGGGTAGACCCTTTGACTGAAATTTAGAGATCAGGGCAGGGGTTAAAGTTGGATGGGGGAAAGATGATGATTTTTGTTTTCTCCACATTTGTTTTAGGGATGATGAAAGAAGGGGGAAAGGGAGGACAGACAGCGGGACCCCGGGAGGTAGAGAAGTGACATTGGCCAGAGAGTAGAGTTGGGTATATCACATACGGTGGTAATGAAAGCATGTGAGGCTATGAGTGACCGAGGCAAGGGTGTGAAAGGAAGATAGTGGACAGGACTGCCCCGGGGGGACCCCAAACAGAGAGTGGCGGGGGGAGGAGGTGGGCAAAATGAGAGACGCTGAAATTCCGATCAGTGAGGTACGAGGAGCCCGGGAAAGGCCCAAGTCCGTGTCCGAGGGGGGAGAGGTTTTGTAGCAGGAGGAAAAATGGCCCCACGGGTTCAAGGGGGGAACGGGCCCAAAGAGGGGGAACAGAGTAGGGGCATGAGTTTTAGCATTATTTGATCATTGGTTTTTTGGGTTTTAGGGCAGTTTCGGGTAGAGTGGTGGGGTCAAAACCAATTGTGTGGGTCAAGAGAGGTTGGGGGAGAGGGGAGGCAGCTGAAAAGGGCTGCTCGAGATTTGGAAGCAAAAGGGAGCAGTGGGGGGGCGATATTGGACGGGAAAAGATTTCCAAGGGGTTTTTTTTTTTGGTTTGGGTGATAGTAGCATTTTTAAAGGCAGAAGGAAGATCCGGGGTTTATTGTGGGTTGAAGGATGGGCGAGTGGGGGATATAAAGCACTGAGGTCTGGGATGGGTGGGTGGCAGGGGGTCAAACCGGGGAGTGGGTTTGGATTTGGACAGTAAGGAGGGAGCTGTATGGTACCGTGGGGAAGCAATTTAAGGGGAAAAAGGCAGGTTGCAAGGGAAGGGGGGTGGTGTGGACGGGGGCTTAAAAGCTTTCTCTGATGAGGTTGTTCGGGGGAAGTAAATGGCAAAGTATCGGCTGAAAGGAGGGATGGGGGGGGAGGGGGGGTGGGGGAAAAAGGGGAGTTAAAGGGTTTTAAAAATTGTCTGGGGTTGTGGGACGGGGGATTGAGAGTGGTGAAAAGTTCTTTTTTGGCGAGGGGGATGCGGATTTTAAATGCTGCAGTGGGTTTGTTGGGCAAAGTCATCAATGGAGGGGAGTTTTTTTCCAGCGGCGTTCGGGAAAATTTGGAAGTCGCCTCACTTTTTTGGTAGATCTGTGTGCGGGTTGTCTGTTGATTTTGCGGGTTTCTGTTGTGGTGAGGGAAAAGCGACGAGTAAAGGGGCGGTGATGATTGTTGGTTTGAGAAAGTGGTGGTGCTTTGGGCATTGAAGAGATAGTGGAAAAGGTGTAAGAGGCAGAGAGAGTGTGAGGATTGAGGTTTTTTTGTTCCTGCGGGTCGTACTGGATAGAACGGGGGAGAGGTGGGGAGGAATAGGGTGAAGGTAAGCAGGTTGTGGTCAGTTTAAGGGTGTGGAGAGTTAGAGATGTAGTAGGGGGCGAGGGGGGTAAAGATGGGGTCCAGTGTGTTCCATCTTTGTGGTGGCCCCGGGGTTCCAGGGGGAGAGGTGAAGGGGGAGCAGGTGAAAGGAGTTTTTTGGAAGCAAGGGGGGGGTGTCGATTGGGAGTTGAAGTCCCCCATGATGTTTTTTGGGATGTCGGGGGAAAGAAAGTGGGAAGCGGGAAAAGCAAAGGGTCAAGAAGGCGTGGCAGGGCCGGGCGGTCGGTGACAACAGCCACTTGGAGGTCGGAGGGGGCGTAGATGGGGAACGAGTGCCCCTTTAAAGGGGAAAAAGTGTGGGAAGGCAGAGGTGGAGCGGGGGGCAAAGGACAGGGTCGACAGGAGGAGGCCCCACCTCCACCTGTTGTTACCCGGGCGAGGAGTGGGGGTAAGTTGGGGGCCGCAAAAAAGAGTGCGGGGGGGGACTGTTCAGAGGGGGTCAGCCAGGTTTCGTCGACCCAAGGAAAGTAGGTTGCGTAGATGAACAAAGTATGTTGTATGAGAGTTTATACAAACAGCCGCGCATTAGGAGCACCCCCAAAGGGGAGGTTTGGGGGGAGGGGTCAAGGGTGTGTTTGGGTTTAAGGGATTAGCGGGAATTGGTTTTGGGAGTCGTTAGAGGAGGCAGAGACTTGGTGGGAAAAGTGGGGGGGCCCCGGGTTGGGTTTGTCCCCCGGGCCAGACGGAGCGTAGAGGGTGAGTAGGTGGCAGTAGGGAAAACTGTAGTTTGGAGGGTTTTTTTGGTGGGAGGCATAACTGAGGAAGAGGTTTGGTGGCGGGGAGACAGGTGTGAGGGAGAATGCAGGGGGATTTAGGTTCATTGTTTCCCGGAGGGAGTTTGGGGGGTAAACAGAATGTGGGTGGGGGGAGATAGCGATGATGAGGGAAAAAAAAAGAGATAGGTTAGATCCAGTTGGCAGTTAATTTGGCTGGGACAGGTGATGGAGGGGCTCTCTGGCTGGGGCAGTTTTTGGGGGGCGTTTTGGCTGGGGCGTTTAGGAGGCACTCTCTGGCTGGACAGTTTATGGAGGGACCTCTGGGGGGAAGTTGATGGGGGGCTCTTGGTGGACGGTTGATGGAGGCGCGTTCTGGTGGGAAATTGATGGGCGGCGCTGGTGGGAAGTTGATGGAGGCACCCCTGGCTGGGGCAGTTGATGAGGCGCTCTCTGGCGGACAGTTGATGGAGGGGCTCTCTGGCTGGACAGGTGAGGAGGGGTCTCTGGCTGGGACAGGTGTGGGGGCAGTCTCTGGGGGGACAGGTGGGAGGCAGTCTTGGCGGGGGGCAGGTGATGGGGGCAGTCTCTGGTGGGGGCGGTGAGGAGGAGTCTCGGGGGGGAAGTTTTATGGAGGGCTTTTTGGGGGCCAGTTATGGAGGCGCTCTCTGGCTGAGACAGTTTATGGAGGCGCTCTTGGGTGGGACAGATGATGGGGGCGCTCTCTGGCGGGACAGAGATGGGGCGCTTTGGCTGGGACGGTTTATGGAGGCGCTCTCTGGCTGGGGCGGTTTTATGGGGCGCTCTTGGCTGGGGGGCGGTTGGGAGGCGCTCTTGGTGGGGGTTTTTTGGAGGTGCTCTCTGGCTGGAAAGGGATGGAGGCACTCTCTGACTGGGACGGTCGTGGAGGCGCTCTCTGGCTGGGCGGTTTTTTGAAGGGGCTTCTGGCTGGGAGGTTTTATGGAGGGGCTCTCTGGTGGGCGTTTAGGGGGCGCTCTCTGGGGGGGATTGGGGCGCTCCTTTGGGGGACGGGTTTTGGGGGCGCTCTTGGCTGGGCGGGGGATGGAGGCGCTCCTTTTGGGTGGGACAGATGATGGGGGGCGCTACTGGGGTGGGACGGTTTTTATGGAGGCGCTCTCTGGTGGGGCGGTTGATGGGGGGCGCTTCGGGGGGGGGAAGATGAGGGCGCTCTCTGGCTGGGACGGGGTTTATGGAGGGGGTCTCTGGTGGGCGGTTGATGGGGCGCTCTTGGGGGGACAGTTGATGCAACTGTTTGGAACAAATTTGGACAGGTTGCCTGGAATGGGTCTGCTGGGAGGGGAGTGTCTGTCTTTTTTAGGGGAATTTCTGCCGGGAGGAAATTGCAGGCTTTATGATTAGGACCAGGCACTTGTTTAGCAGGGGTGGCGGTTTAAAGGGGTTAACGCAGACCATGCAGTGCTGGGAGTCCCAAAACTGAAATGCCGGATGTGCTGCCAGCAGAAAGCACTCAGAGCTTAAGAAGGCACAGCGCTCAGAGATCGAGCTCAGGCAGTCTAGAGTCCAAGTTGGTAGGAAGCGGTTTTGGGAAACTGAGCGGAGGCAAGACTGTGATGGCACCAACGCTTCAGTCATTTTCCCCCCTTTCCCCAGGTCAGAGTGTTTGGGTGGGCCGGTGCTAGAAAGGCAAGGGTTAGTGCAGTCCCCAAACCTTGCCCCGGGGCCCGGAAGCAAGTGGGCTCCCGGAAAGTCTGTGAAGTGCTGCAGGCACCTAGGGAGGAGTGCAGATGCCCAAAGATGGAGGGGTTCCTTCTGGGTGCACTGACGGTGGGCCCCAGTACAGAGCAGTCGATCTTTTGTTCTGACTGTGTGTCGGTCACGGGGGCTCAAAAGTTCCCCAGGGGTTTAGGCAACGATTTTGGAAACCCCGCAAGGGTGGATGGCAGGGTTATGGAGGGTGGATGGCAGGGTTATGGAGGGTGGATGGCCGGGGTTATGGAGGGTGGGTGGGGCCGGTTATGGAGGGGGGAGGCGGGTTAGGGGGGGTGGAGGCCGGGTTATGGAGGGTGGTGGAGGGTTTGGGGGTGGGGTGCGGGTTAGGAGGGTGCTGGCAGGGTTATGGAGGGGGATGGGAGGGTTTTTGGGGGTGGGTGCAGGGTTAGGGAGGTGCAGGGTTATGGAGGGTGGATGGCAGGGTTATGGAGGGTGGATGGCAGGGTTATGGAGGGTGGATGGCAGGGTTATGGAGGGTGGATGGCAGGGTTATGGAGGGTGGATGGCAGGGTTATGGAGGTTTAATTGAGCAGAGATGAGGAGTATTCAGCAGAGCTCACCCGCAGAAATTAAAAGTGTATTACATCCTGGGGGTTTTTAGTGTGTATTACATCCTGGGGGGGTATGTAAATGTTTTAAATTTCCCGGGGGTATTTTAGTGTGTTACATCCTGGAGGGGGGGTAGTGTGTTACTCCCGGGGTTATGTTTTGTGTTTAATCCGGGGGGGTATGTGTGTATTAAAATCTTGGGGGGTTGGGGTGTGGTTTTTTTACATTTTGCGGGGGTTTTGGGAGTGTATTACATCCTGGGGGTATGTAGTGTGTTACATCCTGGGGGTATTTTTGTGTGTTACTTCCCGGGGGGGTTTTTTGGTTTTTATTACTTCCCGGGGGGTTTTGGGAGGGTGTTAAAATTCCCGGGGGTATTTTGTTTTGGGGTTTAATTCCTTTGGGGGGAGGGGTGTATTAAAAGGGGGGGGATGTTTGTGGGTTTTACATCCGGGGGGGGAAGTAGTGGGGGTTCTTTTCCTGGGGGTATGTAGTGTGTTACATCCTGGGGGTATGTAGTGTATTACATCCTGGGGGTATGTAGTGTATTACATCCTGGGGGTATGTAGTGTGTTACATCCTGGGGGTATGTAGTGTATTACATCCGGGGGGGAGGGGGGGGGATTTCATCCTGGGGGGTATGTTGTGGGGTTTTCATCCGGGGGGGTTTGTTGGTGTATTACAAAACCTGGGGGGTATTTTAGGGGTGTAATTTAAAATCCGGGGGGTATGTAGTGTTTTACATCCTGGGGGGGGTGTAGGGTATTAAATCCGGGGGGTGGTTTTAGTGTGGTTTTCTTGGGGGTATGTTGTGGGGGTTTAAAATTGGGGGGGATGTTGTTTTTAAATTTGGGGGGATGGAGGGGGGGTTACATCCTTTGGGGGGGATGTAGGGGGTTGTATTTCCTGGGGGTATCTTGGGTATTAATCCTGGGGGTAGTTTGTGTATTAAAACCCCGGGGGGGATGTTTTTTTTAAAACATCCTGGGGGTTTTGGGGGGGGTGTTTTCATCCTGGGGGTTTTGGAGGGGTGTTACATCCTGGGGGGGGGTTTAGTGGTTTCATCCCGGGGGGTAGGGGAGTGTGTTTTTACATCCCGGGGGTATGTTTTGTGTGTGTTACATCCTGGGGGTATGTAGTGTGTATTACATCCTGGGGGTATGTAGTGTGTTACATCCGGGGGGGGGGAGTTTTGTATTACTCCTTGGGGGTTTTGGGAGGGGGGGGGTTAAAATCATGGGGGGTATGTGGGGGTGGTTTTACATCGGGGGGGGATGGGGGTATTACTTCCCCCGGGGGGTGGGGTGGTATTACATCCTGGGGGTATTTTAGTGTATTAATTTCCCGGGGGTTTTGTTTGTGTTTTTTAAAATCCCGGGGGTAAAGTAGTTTTGTGGTTTCATCCTGGGGGTATGGAG
>JAODAL010059474.1:0-21460 GCA_025379985.1 Phyllomedusa bahiana
CACAGATTATAATGTATTAGCATATATGAATATGCTAATACATTACTAAGTGTAAAAAAAAGGTAACACAGCTATCCCTTCATAGGATTTTAAAAAAAAAAAAAAAAATAGTAAAAAACATAAAAAGTGTAGAAAAAAATAAATAAAATAAAAATAGTTAATAAAAAATTATTGTACATACATTACACACAAAAAAAAACCCTACACATATTAGGTATCTATACAACCATAATAACCCGTAAAATTAATCTAACAAGTTATTAAGTGTGAAATTTGAATGGTGTAAAAAAGAATTAAAAAAACAAACAAAAATTTAAAACAAATTGAACAAAAAATTCTTCAATAATTTATAAGTGAACTTGAACTATTCCCGCAAAAAGTACAACTTGTCCTGAATAAAACGAGGCCTCATACAACTGCATCATTGAAAAAAATAAAAAAGTTGCAACTGTTGAAACGCAAAGAGGCAAAAACTAAAAAAACGTGCTCCTCATTAAAGGGGTTGTCTCACTATATCGATTAATCTTATCTCAGTCCTGTTTTCTTGGTTTCACTTTGAATTCAGGGGTGTGTTTACTGGCTTTCACTAGGCTGTAGTAGAAGCCAGGTCTGTAACTATAGCAACCAGTGCTGGCAGCCTATCAGGAAAGATCAAACAGGTCTGTAGCTATAGCAACCTGAGGAGCTGATGTAGCCCATACAAGAGGGGATGTCTAGGAATAGGTAGGACACTATTAATGGATATATATTGTAAAGTGACTTGTTTTTGCAAGATCTTTAACATAAAAAGCAATCCTTATAGTGAGACAACCCCTTTAAGTACTTTTCAGGCATTCGGCTTAAGGGGTTAAAAAGGTTTTAACTTTTCATTAGCAGATCTAAGTGTCATCTGTCTCTGATAGATTGGTTCTGAGTCCGAAGATGCAACATCTGAATTGGTCTTATATCCTGTTTTTGGAAATCTATGGTTGCGGTTTATTTCATGTTCCCAGGAATAAGCCTTATTATATTGGTAGTCTCTTGTATCCCTTTCAAACTCTTTAATTTTGATGGTCATAATTTGATCTTTTAACTTAATCATATTATGCTTAATTTGCTCCTGGGTTTTTTCTTTTAAATTCAAGAAAAAGCTTTATTGGTGAAAAAGATTTTGACAAAAAAGCAAAAGTGGAGGTAAAAATCCGAGACCTGCGGAAAACAAAATTTGTATTTAAAAAAAAAAGTCCAAAAATCAAACTAAAACCAAGAATGCAATAAGTTTGAAACAGTAAATGTTTCCCATTTTTGATGATTTTAATCGCGATCGCAAGCTAGAAAAATGATCCTTCAGTCTGATAAAAAACCCAAAAAAAATTTAAACTAAACGTTTAAAAAGGGGCCCTCTTAAAGAAAAACCCTTTTAAAAAAAAACACCTGTCAGGGATGGAACAGGAACCAAAAAAAGACAAACCAAGCTTTCATTCAGAAATTTTTACCTGAGGGAAAGCCCTTTTACAGAAAACGACGACCACAACAACAACAAAACCCAAAAACAAAACAAAAAAAAAAAAGGGAAAAAAGAGAAAGGGGGGGGGTTTTGGGTTATGAAACCCCCCCAGGTGTTGATTAGGAGGTTGAAAGGGGAAAAGGGGGGGGGAATTTTGAAAGAGCGGCCCCCCCCCCCGGGAACCAAGTCTTTTGTATTTGTCTACTGTTCGGGGGATGGTTTAAAAAATTAATTTTTCCCCATTCTCCCCGACCGAAATAAACCTTAATTTTAGCAAAACCCCTTCGTTTTTTTTTTAATTTTGGAACGGGGAAGTGGGTTTATTTTTTTCCATTACGGGGGGGGATCCCCGGTTTTTCAGCTTGAACAAGTGCTTGGGAGGGGTTTTCCCTTTAAAAAAACCCAAAAGAGGGTGGGGGGTCATGAAGGGGCAACAGTGCCTCCGGGGGTTTTCAGGAAGGGGGAAAACCCCTTTTTTTTCTTCCTCCCAATTTAACCCTTTCCAAAAACCCAAATCCAAAAATTCGCAGGCACGAAACCCCCCACCCCAAAATGGGAAAAATTTGTTCCCCAAACTCAAACCCCCCCATCCCGCACACATTGGTGGATGGAAAAAAACTTTTGTAAAACAGCCGGGGCCCTGTACCCAAGGGACAAGATTTTGTAACATGTTTTTTATGTTTGGATGCCACTACCCCTATGAGTATCTGGAAGCCCCTTTTAAATTTCCCCCTGACGGTGGGGAAAAAAAGGCCCCGTTTTTTTTTTTTTTTTCCCCCCTTTTTTTAATTTAAAAAAAACAAGGGAAGGAAACTACCTGGTTAAATAAGTAGTAGTTTTTTTACATAAACGACAGGGGGTGTCTTATAAAATTCCAAAAAAACCCCTTTTTTCCAAAAAAAGTCCCTGAGGGGGGCCTAAACCCAAAAGGACCCTTTGCCCCCGATTTTTTTTGAAAAAAAGGGGGAAAATTGTATAAAAATGGGAAAAGCGGGGGCCCCGGGAGGGGCCTTTGGGTTTTCCCCCGAGAAAGTTGCCAAAGGGGGGGGGGCGCAGTCTTCCCCCCAGAGGGGCCCCGTGACACAAAACGCGAGGAGTCTTTTTTAAATGGCCCCCAAAAAAAAAAAACAAACAGGCGAGATGCCCGGGGGAAAATCAAAGGGGTTTTCCGTGAGGGCCCCGGGACAAAATGGGCCCCCCCCGGGTCAAGAGGGGATGAGAGTTTTTTTTGTAGAATAAGAACCGATAAAGTTTGTGTAAAGCAGAAGGGGGGAGGGGGTAGCAACCAAGAAAGGGGGGTCCCAAATCCCGGGGAGAACCGCCAAGCAGATGCCTTTAAAGGGCCTCTGCCAAAAGGGGAAACCCCAACCTTTTCCCCCTTTTTGGGGGTTTTAAGTAAGGGGAGAGAAAAAAGGGGTAGGGCCCAAAGGGCCAAAAATAAAAGCCCACATCAGCGTAAAAAACCCCCCCCCCCCAGGGAACCTTCTGTCCGTTTAACCGTATTCATACGCTATTTTTGTGACCTGAGTTGGACCACCCCAAAACGGTTTTTAAATTTTTAAAAATTTGCCGGAGTGTCCTCCAGAACGAAACGGGGAAAACGGATGGGGAGAGTTTTAAAAAAGTATAAAGGGGGGAATTTTTTTTTGGGGGGGAAAGGGCATTTTTAGCAATTTTAAAATTTATGGAAAAAACCCCGATAGTTTTTTTTTGTGCTGCCCGCTGGGCAGGGTTTTCCTTTTTTTTTTTTTTGGGCTTACAAAAAAAAAGGGGGAAAAAAATTTTTTAGCAAAAAAGCTGCGGAAAAATCTCCCCCAAAAAGTGTACCCCCAAATTTGGAAATGCCCGCCTTTTGGCCTTCGAAGGGGAAATTGGGGGCTGTTAAAGGGCCTGAAAACCCTTTTAAAGGGGAAACCCAAAACCCAGGGGTTTTGGGGTTGGGAAAAATTTTTCTTTTAAAAATTTGACCAAGTTTCCCCAAAAAATTTTTTTGGGGCGGCCATCAGATTTTTTAAGAAAATATCGGATTTTGTAATGTAACCCGAAAGGCTTTTGCAAAACCAAAAGAACCTTTTATTCCTACCTTTTTAAAAGTTTCCCCTTTTATGTCGGGGTTTGATTGATGGGCCCCCAAATCGGGCTCTCCATCCCCAGGACATACAGAAAAGGGGGGAAAAGGGCCCCCAGCCCTCAAATTTCCCTTGGGAAAATGGGGAAAAGAGGGGGAAAAGGGCCCCATTTATTTTGAACGGGCAGGGGCACCAAAAACGGGGCCCGCAATCTTGGATAAAAAGGTGGGGCCTGGGAAATTTCCCGGGTTTTCCGGGCGGGGGTGTTAAAACAGGCTGTTTTTAAGGGAGCCCGGGGCCCCGTTCCCCCAAAAAAACCCCCACCCCCGCAGTGACCGGAAATTTTTAAAACGGCACTTTTTAGTGCCAGAGACACCCCATCGTTCCGGTCCCGGGGAAGCGAGAAAATTTTTTTTCCTTGAGGGGGGGGGGAGAGAGTGGGCGTATATCCTCCCGGGGGGACACTACGGGACGGGAAAGGGCGTCCAAGAGGGGCGCCCGGGGGGGCAGAAAGGCGCGCCCCCCGGGGGCGGGCGCTCCTTACGGGGGGCTATCGGCGCAGGGGGCCCGCATCAAGGGGGAAGGGGCAGAAGATAAATTCCCCGGGCGGGGAGAAACCCTTTTTAATCCCCAGGCACAAAGGTGGCTGAACTACTGGCCCCAAGAATAATTGCAGCACTAGGGGGCCACTGAAACGTAAACATTGACGGGCCTCATCACATAAATCTATCTTTTCCACCCTATCTACGTTGCGGGTCTGACTTAGACAAGCAATCTACAAAAAATTATGATTGGGAGGAAAGACGAGTGGTGGAAGACAAAATTTATTGGGACTAAAAAGTAACAGGGCATTTAAGCTTGAGAAAAAATGTCATGCGGCAGGAAAAAGAAATTTGACCGGGAAAAAACAGATAAAGAAGAAACAATATCAAAATTAAATGGCATGGGGAAACTGAAAACCCGGGAAAGGATTTACCTAGCGTACTCTAAGGAATTTCCCTACCCTTCTGGGGCCGGGGAAAAGGGACAGCATAAGGGGGGAAAAACACAAAAATTTTTGGCCCGCCCCCGACACCAAGGGGAAAGATGTTAACACCACCTAGCCCAGTAATTTTTTTTAAGTATTTGGACTTTGCAAAAAAAGGCCCCCAAATGCTTAAAGCATATAAAAAGCAGGTGGCAAAGCGCAATTGCGGGGGAACAGGTGATGTGTTCGGGGGTTTTACTCGGGCGGAGGGGGGCGAAAAAAGGCCCCAATTTAGAGGGGGTTTTTGGTGCCCCTCTATTTACAAGAAAACTACTTTTTTATACTCCCAGAATCCGGCGGGTGTTAAAAAATTTTTTCCACAGGGGGGGGAAAACCCAACTATATGTTTCAAACACCTGAGGGGCGGAAAAATTTTCCGGGAAAAAAAACCCAGACGGGAGGGGGACTCAGGACAACAAAAAGGGCAAAAAACCCGGGCCTGTCCGTATGCCAGGGGAGTCAGTCACCCCGTCCAGCGACCCCGGGAAAACATTTTCAAGAAAACAGTCACGCCACGTTTCCCCAGACAGGGGGGAGAATTAAAGGGACCATCTGAAGTGAAAAGATCATGGACGGGCGGGACTGAAGGAAAGAAAAGGGTTTATTCTGATATGCTTGATTGGGGGGATAAAGGGGAATGGGGGGAAGGGTTTAGTAAAAAAAAGGTAGGGGAATAAAGTACGGGGGGGGATGGGAAGATAAGGGTTTCCCAGGTTTTATGTTTTTATGAAATAGGTTGTTATTTTTTTTTTCTTTTTTTTAACAATTTGGGGAAAAAAAAGGGTTAAAAGTGGGGGAAATCGATAATATGTCTTTAGAAAGGGGGTGGGAGGACAGGGGGGGGATAGGGGGGAAGAAGGAATCCACAAAGGGTGGCATTAAGGGGGACTGAGTGGATTTTTCATCTCACCACATATAAAACAAAAAAGGAAAGTCACTAAAATCAGGGGGGGAGGGGGAAGTTGGGTTTCCATTTTTTTTGGGGGGACAGGTTTTACGAGTTTCATTTGTTAGGGTGGGGGCAGAGGTTTTACTTTTCATGGTGTGAAAATAGCGGGTAGATACTAATTATGAGAAAATAAAGTTGGAACTTTTTGGGGTTTTAAAATCACCCCATAAAAGGTTTTGGGGTTGTTTGAGGCATTTAAAGAGGCTAAAACCCCTGATATAGCTTTTTTTAAAAGAGACGCTTTTTGGGGAAAATCTAAATTTTTTTCGAATGCCAAAAGGGATTTTGGGAAAGGAGAAAAATTAGAGGTTTGGGAGCGGGGGGGGGGAAAGGGGCAGGAGAAATCACACAAATCCAAAAGGGTTTTGCAAGTAAAAATTTAACGCACAAAAACCCAAGATGGGTTCGGGGGAAGGGTTTTGGGTTAAGGTAGAGATGGATTACCCCAGCATTTTAGAATTAGTCTGCTTTAAAAATTACGCAACCAAAAAAAGGAGAGATAGGGGTTTCTTTAGAGTTTTGGAAGGGAAAGAATTTTTGGAGGAGGGGGAAGCCCAAATATCGTAGTGGGAAGGGATTTAAAAATATTTGGAAATTGCAGAGTTAGAAGAAGGAAACGGGCCAATTTCAGAGGGGGGGGAAACAAGACGGGGGGAGGGGAAGCTTCTCCAGGACTGTGTGATAATACGGTTCAGGGATGCTTGGAAATTTGAAAACCCCTTTGCAGACAACGATTTACCCTTTTCTCACATGCTCAAAAAATCTTGGTCACAAATTTGATTATTTGTAGAAACCCAATGTTTCTGAAAAATTTTTAAAAGCAGATATGGGGGGGATATGATCTTATTGACCAGGGCTCCAATTAATAGAATTGGGAGGCATATGCAAAGGGCTCTAAACTTTATGTGGAGTTTCCCCGATTTTCCCCGGGCAAATGAACAAAATTTTTCAGGATTTTTTAAAGGGGAAATTGGTGGAGAAAATTATGATAGGGAAAAAAATGGAAGTGGCTTTAAACCCCACTTATTTTTTTGGGATGCCCCCCAAAAGCTTTTCCCAAGGGGCCACATAAAACATATGTGCGGGAAAGAAAAAAAGGGTTTTTTGCAGTTAGGGAAATGCCACTTTGAATTTTAAAGGGGGGTTAAAACTAAATTTCCCTTTGGGGGAAATCCCTAAGGTAAAAAGGGGAAAAGGGGAAAACCGGGCCCAAGGGAGGGCGTTTAATCTTCAGCGGGGGGAGATTAGAAAATCTTTTTTGGAGATCGGAACAAACTGGAGTTTAAAAGTATGGGAAAAAGTGGGCCAAAATTTGGGTTGGCCAATTTGGTGGGGGGGAAACGAGGCAATTTTCCCAATTTATTAGGAACCTAAAGGATGAAAAGGGGGGGTAGCAAAAAAACCTCCGGAAAAGGGGGGAATGAGTTTCTTACAGAGATACAAAAAAAAGGGGGTTTACCACAAACCTTTAAATTTGACATAAACGGGGGGAAACTTTTTTGGGAAAGAGAAAAGGTTCCCAAAAATTACCCAAACAAAGCCCGGAAGGTTTAAAATTTGCGGAAGTTCCCAGGGGAAGAAAAAAGAAAAAGTCTTAGGGAAAAATTCCCAAGTCCCCAAGGCCCCCGGGGCCCGGGAGGGGGCTGCCGGGGGATTTCTACAAAATACTGAAGGAAGAAGTGACCCGACTTTGAAAAATTTAATTGATTGCTTAACAATCCCGGGCGATGCTCCCCTGGGGGGACACGGAAAAATTTATAAAAGAACTATATAAGCAGGGGAAGAGATCCCTTTGGGAAAACCTAAAAATATTATCGCCCGATTTTTTTTAAAATTAATCGGGACAAAAAGATTTTAATCTAAAGGGGGGGCTAATAGATTAGCGGAATTTTTACCAAAGTTATGGGGGATCCCCAAAGGGGTTTTTGTGAAATGGAGATGGGGGGTTGGAAAAAATATAAGTTACTATTGAGGGCCCCAAATACAGTGGAAAATTCTAAAAACCCAGGAAAACACCACCCCTTCTTGGCGTAGACGCCGGAAGGCTTTTGAAAAAGAAAAATTGGGGAAAGGGTTTCGTTTTTAATGGTTAGGGGGTATAAAAGGGTGCTTTGATCATATGTCAATGCAATTTAAAAAAATCCCCGAGAGCGAGAGAAAAACACTCCTGGTTTTTTGTCGGAACCAATTCTCTTGCAAAAGGGCACTGGGACAGGGTGTCCGTTGTCGCCACCCCTTTTTTAAAACCGGGTTTGGGGCCCCTTTGGCCTTGCACTTGCAGGAACGGAAATTATAGGGAAAAAAGGGTTGGGGGGGGCAAAAAAATTAAAATTGGTAGCTTTGCGGACGACAGTTTCCTTTTTCTGGAGATTCCAAAAGACCAGGAAAGAGGGAGTGTTTAAACGTTTTGGAGTATTTTGGACCCTTTTTCGGGGTTTACAAAATAAATAAATTAAAAATTTCCAGCTATTTTTTTGGGGGAAAAAGGATAGCAGGGGGGTAGGGGCCCGGGGGGGTTTGGGGGTTTTTGTGCCCTCTCTTTTTACATTTTGGGGGGGTTTAAAAATAGGGAGCTCGTCTTCACTGATCTCCCTTTTAAATTCCCTTCCCGGGTTAACCCAAAAAAATTGTTTGGGGAAAAGGGAAAAGGGGGGAGATGGGGGGGGCTTCCACTTTTCACTCGGGGGGCGTAAAAACTTTTGATAAAGATGGTCAGTTTCGCCAAAACTATTATACCCCTTTCAAATAAAAACCAAAGTGCTATTGAAGCACCAAAGATGTAAAACAGCTGGAAGGAGCTTTTTCAGCATTTATTTGGAGAGGGGGAGGGCCAGGATATAAATTTACAAAAGCTGAAATAGAGCGAATGGGGGGAAGGAGCCCAAATTCCCGGGAAATTGGGGAAAAAAAATTTAGCGGCTTTATGGCCCCAATGTAAAGGGTTTGGGCTACATAAACGAGCTTTTTTTCCCAAAATCTAGAGGTGGGGGAGACATTTGGGCACATCAGTGGGATCTGTGGCCTTATTACACCCCCGGGTAGGGGAAAACAACCGGGGGAGGTAAAAGAGAAACTTAGGGGTTTAAAAGCCCAAAATGGCGATTGGCGCTTTGGTCGGGAAGTTATTCAATATACCCATGTAGGGTCACTAGTTTTTATCCCAACTGTGGCGTTTCCCGGGTTTGGCGGGGGGCCCCGGGGAGAGAAATTAAGCGCCTGGATTGCTGGAAACAAAAAGGGGTTTAACGGACCTTGGGTTGATTTTTTTAAACAGGTCAGACGGGAAAAAGTTGGCATTTGGGGAAAGGAAATCCGATCAAAAATTTTTAAGCTGGCGGAAAGCCAAAATTTTCCAAATTTAATTTTTAAAGTAAGGAGTTTTTTAAGTTCAAAAAAACAAAAATTTAAAGAAAATATAAATGCCCCGGCAAAATTTTTGAGGGGTTACGGGAAAGTGGGGGGGTCGGGGGGCCCGTTACCCAAGATTTTTTAATTTAACTACAAAGGGGGGTGACAAAAGGCACTGGCAAACAAGGTCTTCAAAAAAAGGGGAAAATAGAATTGGGAAACGAAGACATTTTTTGATAAAATAGTTAAAGGAATGGGGGTTGGGTTTAAAATCAGCCACTGTCAGTGGGGCTTTGGGAGAAAAAGGGGTATTCAGAATAGAAACACAGGGCCATATGCATTTAATCTGCCTCTTTCCCAAACGGGGGACACGGGTTTTACCTGCCCGTATTGCCCAAAAATGTGGGGAATGGTTTAAGGGCCCCCGGGGTTTTACTAAAATTCCCAAGGGGGAAATTTTTAAAAATTTTTTTCCCAGAACTTCGGGGAAAGGAGTGGGGGGGGTTTATTACACGGGTCTGGGACCAAGAAATCCCATTTAAACGCCACAAAGTTGTCTCTTTAAATTTACATTTTGGGTAAAAAAAACCCCAGAGAGGGGGGGGAAAAAGTAATGTGGGGGGGAAAAAGGGACTAATCGGGTCACTTTTAATAGCGAAAAAAAATAAATTTTTGAGACACGGGTTTGGGAAAAAATGGGGTGCCCTTGGGGAAGGTGATAAATTGTTTAAAAACAACTATTTTTTAAGGAAAAATTTGATACGAAGGGCTTTTTAAGGGATAAATCAACAGAAAGTCTTTGAAAAAGGGAAAAAAATTTATGGTGGACTCTTTTAAATGCCCAAGGAGATAAGGGATACCCGTGGAGCCTTTTAGATACTCAGCTTATTATCAAGAGGAAGGGTTTTACCCAGGTATTTTAAAGGAAGGTTGGAGGTAACACATGAGGGGGTGAAAAAAAGGGGAGTTTTTTTTTTGCACATCACAAAGGGTTGGGGGGAATTTTTAAGGGAATTCGGGGTTTAAAGAAAAAGGTGTTAGAAAGTTGAGAGAGGGGGCCAAAAAGGTATGGGGAAGGTTAGGGAAAATTAAGGTGACGTGACAGGTAAAACACGATGTATGGCCCATCGTCTTAAAATGCTTAAAAAGTAATGGGTTTGCAGAATGATGTTTTTTACACTATAACACCCCGTTTATATGTGATTTTTAAAAGGGATTACTGATGTTTAAATTTTTTGTGAAAACTCATTAAAAAAATTTTTAAAAAAAAAAAAGGGAGGGGCCTAGGGCCCCGGGGGAATGAGAGTTTGATGGAGAGAAGGCCCGAAATGCGTTTAAATGCCCTTTTTTTTTGCATCTAGAGAAAGGCCATAAGTGGGAAATTTTTGAGAACCCTTTCATAATGAAAAATATCCCAAAGGGTTTTTAAAGGAGTATTTTTCACGTTTCCTCCCTGCCCCCACAAAACCTACCCAAAACTGGGTGGACTACTGGGAAAGGGAAAAAGGGTTAAGCCTAAATTGGCCCTCGGGTTCCATTAAAACTTCAATCTACATTTAAAAGGGGGAAAGGGTCGGTAACTGCCAAATTGGGGGTCCTTACCCCGGGTTTTTGGGGGATAAACGAAAATGCGCAAGTGGACTTGAAAGGGGGAAAATGGGGTATCCATCGTGATGGGAAATTAAAGGTTTCCAAAAAGGGAAAGGGGGTCGTGAGTCCCGGGAAAAGTTTTGAAAAAATTTACCCGTAAACCTTTCCCGGGCCCCGGGCTTTTTTCCCCCAGGGAGGGCCTTTTAAAGACCCCCCTTTACAAAACCCCTCAGACTAAATTTGGGTCCTCCATGGGCCCCAGCACCGAGGTGTGGATTTTTGAAAAATAAGGAGGGATGTGGAAAATAAATTTGGCTGGGTTTTGGGTGGAAAAAAGGGTGGCAAGTTAACAAATTTTTGGGAAAAAAAGGGGTGAAAGGGCCCAAAAAATTTCCCCCTGTACAATAAACCCCCGAGTCCGAAGCCGGGCCCTTTTCGAGGGAATGTGAGATGAGCCATCCGGGAGCGAAACCCCCCTTTTCGAGCATTCGTCCCTTTTTTTGCCGTACTCTTAAAAAAAGCTGCGGCAAACTCTGGACAAAAAAACCCCGAAAACCCCAAGGAGGTGTTTCCCTCCAAACGGGGATTTTGCAATTCCCCGGGGAATTGTGGGGGAAAAGGACCTTTTTTTCACCTTTTCCAAAACTAGAAATTTAAAAGAAGGGGCCCTTTTTTAGGGTAGCACTCTGTCCCCTTTTTTTAAACCGGAGCCGTGTTTTATGAGGACCCCCCTAAAACACACATTTGATGGCCTTTCCCCTTGGGTAATCTTTGGGTAAGATATCGCGTGATGGGTTTAGGAATGGGGGACATTATTTCCCAAAATCCGCAACACATACATGGCCCGGAGAAGAACTCATTTTTGTCCCCCAGTTCCAGACCCTCTCACCCCAAAACTGGGAACGAAGTGAACAAAACCCCTGGGGGGATGGTTGGACAAAAATGTTCCCAATGGGGGTAGAAACCACCATAGGTAGGGGGCCCAAAATTTTTGAACCATTATATAGTCCCAAAAACTATAAGAGCCTTGAGGAGGAGAGGAAAAATAAATAATCCCTATCGCCCGGGGGGCATGATTCTCCAGGAGTCACACAGCTGGAGTAAAGAGAAGGCTTTCTTCGTTTTTTTTATGGCCCAGTATGATAGAGTTGATTTCCCAGAGGAGTTATCCCAAAGGGGGGGTCGAGCGTCACATTTAAAATCACCACTTAGGAGAACCGTCCCTTGGGTCAGGGGGGGAGGGAAATGTCAATCGGGGTTTAAAAAAGCCCGCTTGACCCCCATTCGGTGCATAAGCATTAATGATGGTAAAAGGGGTGTCCCCTTTTTTGAAAGGACCCCGGATAAGATAACGGGGCCTTCCGGGGTTTAGCAGTAAATAATGACCTGGGGGGGTGAGGAGCATGAAGGCTATGGCCACTCCCTGGGGCCCCGGACTCAGAGTAGTCGGCGAAATGCCAGGGAAATTTTAAATGTTTATGTCCCGTGTTGGGGGGGATGTCCTACCTTAAAGGGGGGTTTTCCCGGTAAAATACAAACAGGGCCCGGGAACGATGAAAGGGGGAGAAAACCTGCGCCCTCTTTTTTTGGGGTGTTCAGGCCTTTTGCGTTAAATGAGGCATGGGAGGTCCCCTGATGTGGAAGTCAGAAAAAACGGGTGCGATCCCTACACCGGTGCCGCAGCTGTTGGGAGAGGGGAAAAGGAGGGGGGGGAAAACGGGAGGAAAAAAGGAGAAGAAAAGAAAAAAAAAAAAAAAAAAAAAACAAAACAACAAAACCCCCAATAAGAATGGGAGAAAAAAAAACTACACAACAAATTAACCCCACAGACGAAACACAAAAAGCACAAAACAAAAACAAAAGCAGGAACCGGGTCCTGCCTGTAAAATCCACAGTTAACTTTTTTGTCTAAAAAAGAAACTTCTAGGTAAAAAAACCCGGGCAAGGGTTCTTCTACCCGGGGGGAAAGTGGGGGAAACGCTTCGGAAATAGAAGGGAAACTCCTCGCAACCCTGACTATTCTTTGAAAAATTTCAAAAAAAAGCAAAATGTAACCGGCCCCCTTCCCCTTTTGACAGTAAATGTAAGGTTTTACATGGGGGGAAAACTCGAACATTGTATGGGCGTGGGGAGGGTGTCAACAAGGAAGACCTTTGGTAGTAAATTTCCCCCCAAAAAATTATTTTAGGGGGATCCCCCACACCCGTTCACAAGGCCCTCTAGGGGCCCCGTGGGGTCCTAACTGGAAAGGGAAAATCCCCCAAAAAAACCCGTGGGGGCAAAACTCAAGTAGAGTGCAAAAAGGAGGGGAAACATCAGTTATCTTTGGGCCGGTGCCAATGGGGAAAAAAAACGGTTGTTTCCCCTCTCGTCCCCCCTCCCCTGAGGCGGGGCTGGGTAATGTGGGAAAAAACATTTAAATTTTTCTTCCGTTGGGTGGGGGCGAAGGGGGAGAGACGTCAAAGTGGCCCCGCCCGGGAAAAACAGGTTTTCCCGGTCAAAAGCGCGCAAAAACCCCGGGGTTTGGAAAAATCCTCCCGGAAATCGGGTGTTTAGAGTCCCGTTTTGGTTAAACGGGGCATGAAAACGCAAAGGGGTTAAAACCCCCCAATTTTTTGCGTTGCTACGATTTTCAATATCGTTTTCCCGGTTTCTTTTTGAATGGAAAAAAATTTGAGAGGGGTGGGTTCCCCAAAACCCCCTTTTAGGGCCCCTCCAAAAATCACAAGGGCCCGGCTTTTGGGGTTGGTCCGCTCATCCACTTTTTTAAAAGCAAAGAGGGGGTTTTTTTTTGTACGGGAAAATTTAGGAAATTTCTACATTTCCAAACCCTCCGCTCAGAAATTGTGAGATTTTCCCGGCCCCCTTTAGGGGAGGACTGTATTATTTTTTTTTCAAGGGCAGCCAGAGTTTACAGACTGGTTTTCATCTCCCCACCGGGAATATCACTGATAGGAAAAGAAAGTGTACCAGGTCAGTTTTGGGTGTTTCGGTAGCTCCCCCAAAAACGGGGGGGGGTCCCCCTTTAAAAAATTCCCGGTGGGATGAGGGGAAAGGGGAGACAGCTGGGTCGAGCACACTTAACCCCCCCGGGGGACAGGGAAAAAAGTCCAGGTTGGGGAAGCCAGGGGTTCCCGTTAAAGGGCCATTGGGGTGTTGGGGGTTGTGCAGGGGGACGCCGCCCAAGAGGAAACCCGGGGGACCAAAGTAGAGATCCTGCCACGATTTTGGGGGGTAGGGCCCCAAAGGGGTCAGCAGATGGGGGAGGGGCCCGGGGGGTTTTATTGGGGTTAAAAGCTCCCCCCAAAAGGGGTGCCAAGGAGAATGGTTTGGCCCCTTTCCCAAAGTATGGGGCCAGTTCCCGAGAAGGAGGGACCCCTTTGGGGAGAACATCCCCCTGGGGGGTTTATGGCCCTTAAAAGTCCATGGGGGGAAAGGGGAGAGGGGGGCCCCCAGAGGTGTGAGGGAAACTGTTGTGGGATTTCCCCCCGTGTGGGCCAGGAGGGGCCCACCTTGGGCCGGGGGGGTGGCCCGACTTTTCCTGAGCCCGGCTTGGGTTTAGTTTTTCCCGGGGCCCCCGGCTCCCGAAAAGGGCGCAGTCCCTTGCAAAACCCTCGAAAGGGGGGGCAGTGACTGCCACGCGGGGGGGATTTGCAGGGAGAACAGCGCTTTCCCCTCCCGGGACACGGGTGGCAGGGGGGCAGCTGGGCGCCGGGGCCCCCTCCTGCCGGCCGAGCCGGGGTCTTTCGGTGTCGGGACGTCCCAGGGGGGGTCCCCCCTGGCTCTGGTTTAAAAGCGAGTCCCCTGCGCACTCCGGCCGCCCGGGCATTTATTTACCACACGGCGGGGTGCAGCGCTTCCGCCCGGGGGGCTTGGGTGAAAAGGGGGGCAGTTTGGCGCTGTTGCCTTCTCCTCCGCCCGGTTTAAATACGGAGCTTTTTAGGTTCGGGATGTCCCCAGCAGAGATGGAAGGGGGCGGGGTTTATTTAGAAACCCCTTTCCCCTTTGGGGAGTAGGGTTCCCCCCAGGGGGTCAAAAGGGACGCCATGCGGTGGCCCGGGGAACTTTTGGATCCGGGGGTGAGGGGGCCGGGAAATGAAAGCGCCGGGTTTTTCTGGGGGGAAGAAAAAAATTCAATCTCCCCTTGTGCAGGCCCGGACGAAAGGGGATCTGCCCTTCTGGGGCTTGTTTTTTCTTCCCCATGATCACGGTAAAAAAATGGGCCCCGGTTAAAAACTTGGGATGCGAAGAGCTCAGACAATGCGTCCTCAAAACCCGGGCCCTTTGGGAAAACCCCCGCCCTCGCTCCTGGGTTTTTTCAAACATCTCTTTCATAGTAGCCTTAAACTTTGTTTCCACTTTATCTAACATTAGAGACAGCAGATTGAAGATGTTACGCAGTCAATAGCATAAGGGGCCCCGGAGTACCCATTACTTTTTTGCAAAACCCTCCTTTTGATATATTGGGGTCATCTTTAAAAGGGGTTTTGCCAAAATGTAATTTGAAAGGGGAACCTCCAAAATGGGTTTTTAATCAATTTTCTAAATATATGTGATAACAAAAAGTAAAGACTCTGAGAGCTACAGCATTTCTCAATCCCCCTTAGTTACCTGAAAGCTTCCACTAGACACGACCCGAGGGACCAGAGGAGCTGACAGGCCGCACTTGCATGAAACACTTCTTATCTGATGACAGTGAAAATGAATGAGCTTTTAAGGGACAGGGAAGAAAGTGCAGTGTATGAGTCTGTGTCTTGCTGTATTGAGAATCCACTGTTGTACTGTTATTATTTCAGTTAAGTTTTGAGACGCTCCCTTATTCCTCACTCCTTGCTCACCCCCTCCCTCTCTCCCTTGCCGCCTTCATGACTCAGCATTATTTGTTTATATTCTACTCCCCTGCTGATAAGAGGTAAGTAACTGGCGTCCTGGCAAATCCCCTTTAAGCAATATCGCCCCAAGTGGACTTCACAAGCCCCTTGGTATCCTTTGTACCTTTAAATATTCAGTAATCATTGAGGCATGAAGCACCAAATTCATTTCCTTCTTTTTCAGTCTCCAATGTATTGCACAAATCTGTGGAATTTGAGTATACATTGAATACTACTGCTCACATGTCTATCTTTGCAATGTGATCATAAGTAATATCTAATATAGAACGCTATGAAAAGTATGCTGCAATCTGGAAAAGATTAATGCTGGACCTTAGATATCATGGGCAGCTACCTTCTAATATGACTGCTATATAATGCTGGACTTCAGATGTTATAGAATAGATGATTACTTCAAACCTTGGTTACGATACAATGTGGCATGCATACATTCATTATCTGAATACAAGTGATTGACTTTTTATCCAAGATTGCTGACTATTCCTCAAGTGTTGGGGAATTTGTTGGTGCTATATAAATAAAAATTATTATTATTATTATTATTATTAATAATTAAAAATCTATTCTCCATTATCTGGGTAATTTCTAAAACCCTATTTTATTAATGCAGTCATTTTACATAAAACATTAATGAAAGACCCACAGCACAAGCCAGCTTTGCATTTCAAGTGAATAATAAGGGTATGTTCACACGGCGTGTTTGATCCGTTTTTGGATCTGTTTTTCATTACATGGAAAAAGCATTGAAAACTGCATCCAAACTACATCCAAAAAACGTATCCAAAAAACACATCTGCAAATGCGTTTTTGGATACATTTTGCGTGCTTTTTTGGATGTGTTTTTCGGATCCGTTTTCAATGCGTTTTCTTTCAAATCACAGACATTGAAATTTTAATCCAATGCGTCTTTCGAATGCGAAAAGCGCATCCAAAACTTACTCAACACGTACCCAAAAGTGTGTTGCGTTTTTGGATCCGTATTTCAGGCTCCAGAAACGCACTCCATTGTTTCCGACAGGGATTTAACTTGTGTAAAATGCAAGTAGAATTGACTTGACAATTCTTTCAATGGATCCGAAAAGCGCATTGAAAAGACGCAAGTAAACATGCATCAGCGATCACTCGTCTGAACGACGATGCGTGTTTTACATTGAATCTAATGTAAAGCGCACTGCTCATTGTTAGATGCGTCTTTTGGGTTCGTTTTGGGTCCGAAAAGCGGATCAAAAAACGGATCTGAAAAATGCCGTGTGAACATATCCTAAGTTAAAATATCCCTTTCATGGGCACCACTCACCATAACTATGTACTGTGCATTGTATATGTCTATATTAAAGATTAATAATATTAAACTGTCAAAATGAAAAGATTCTCACAAGGAGCCAATGTGGTTTTAGTACCAGTGGTGAGAGTCTACCATGGGAGTACTTGAGTGATGAGCCAATGTAAAAATGCCAATGGTTAAATGCTTAGAGAGTTAGGCCGTGTTCACACGGCTTATTCCCGACGGATTTGTGAGCCGTATTGAGCTCACAAATCCGCCGTGAATAAGGGGCGGGATGGGGGCGGGGCCGGAGCGCGGCGGGGGCGCCGCTCCCGGCCCCATAGACAATGCATTATCTACGGCGCGTACGCGCCGTAAATAATGTGCATGTCACTTTCTCCCCCCGCGGCGGATTCGCCGAGCAGGGAGGAGCGACGGATTCCACTGTTCTCTATGAGAGCAGTGGATTACCGTAATTGCTGCCGCGGATTGGCGCCGTACTGCAGCACAAATCCGGCGCGGAGTACGGCGCCAATCCGCGGCAAAATAAGCCGTGTGAACGAGGCCTTAGGGTATGTTCACAAGATGTACTGTGGCGTGTATAGTACATGCAGCAGTACATCGTGTGATTCGGGAGCTCGCACAAATACGCAAGTTCTCCCAGGGCGCAGGAGGGCCGGCAGCCCGCCGGCCCCATAGACATGCATTACTCGCGGAGCGTTTTCGCCGCAAATAATTGATATGTGACTTATCTCCCCGTGTGTACAATATGATCGTATTGTAAGAGGGAGAGGAGGCGTAATCCATAGTTCTCTATGAGAGTTATGGATTACCGTAATTATGGGGCGCATTTCCCCACGTATTAAGCGCAGTACGACGCAAAATGGGCACCAGAATAAGCCGTGTGAACATACCCCTAGGGAAAGTGGACTATGAGGTGCATTTAAAAAACACAGGTGTGTTTTTAATTAAATGAAACACAATGTGTGATCCCAGCAAAGGGTGGAATGTTGTGAGAATTAATTGAAAGGGTTGGAAGAAATTAAAGTATGTCAGGCAAGGAGGACTATGATTAGTCTGATCAACTAACTATACAAGGGGGTATTGATATATAATTAGCCTAGCCTAGAAAAAAAAGTCATGTTTTTAAAGGTATACTATTTTATTCAATATAATCACCTTTCAACTCTTTACATTTACTGTATCAATTAAAAAGTCATTCTAAACCTTTAGATAAAAATTGGAATCCTGTTCGGCCAACCACGACTCCACACATCAACTACCATGGTCTGTCATAAATGTTTTATCCTTTCAATGATTTTTTGAGTTTTGGAAAGACGTAATAACCAGATGGGGCCACAATTCTGGCCCAAAGTTTGGTTAATAAAGGTGCATAATAGTCTCCAATGGCTGGCTTTCAATGCAGCAAGTAATTCACGAACATTATACCATCTTTGTTTCGAAAAACAGAAGCAGGAACTTTCCCAACAAACTTTCTGGGCAGAGGAAAACCACTCCTTAGACATTTCTTGGATCATAATGATAAATAAAGGTTTCGTGCACATGATGTTGTGACCTCTGATTGGCTGCACCTGTCATGTGAATGATGAATGTTCAATGCTTAAAGGGGTTGTCTCACTACAAAGATCACTGTTTAAAATGAGGGGACAAAAAATGTGAGCATGTCCGTCCTAGGATACCACTAGCAAAGTGCTATGGTTTTGAAAACGGGCTGTTCTATGTGTGCATAGCAACGGTGCTGAAGCCCAGGTCGGGATACGTCCAGCTAAGGTGTTACTGGCTGTCGGGTGAGCGGCATGTCCTGCCTGGGTCGAAGACGGGAGCGCGAACATTATGTCGATGCAGTGCACAGGTTGCAGACGGGAGCGTGGATGGCATGTTCAAGCAGCATAGTGCAGGACCAAGAGAAAGAGAAAGACTGTACCCTGCAGTCCCATGCAAATCGCTTTTGTGACTCAGATGTGCAGTCCCACGTAAATTACAAAGAATTAACACAGCTGAACTATGCAGTTCCACATAATACACTTTTTGTGACACTGATGCGCAGTCCCACATAAAACACTTTTGTGACACAAATGCCCAGTCCCACATAAATTGCAGACAGAGAAAACAGCTGTACTGTGCAGTCCCATGCAAATAGTTTTTCTGACTCAGATGTGCAGTCCCACGTAAATTACAAAAAGAGAACACAGCTGAACTATGCAGTTCCACATAATACACTTTTTGTGACACAAATGTGCAGTCCCATGTAAATTACAGACAGAAAATACAGCGGTACTGTGCAGTCCTACGTAAATCACTTTTGTGACTCATAGATGCAGTCCCATGTTAATTACATACAGAGAGAACACAGCTGTACTGTGCAGTCCCATGTAAATCACTTTTGTGACTCGGATGTGCGGTCCCACGTAAATTACAGAGAGTGAATAAAGCTGTACTGTGCAGTCCCATGTGAAAAAAACTTTGATGAGACAGATGCACAGTCCCACGTAAACAACTTGTGAGACAGATGTGCAGTCCTATGTAAACACAAACAGATAAAGCGTATAGTTTTGTACTGCAGATCTGTGGTGTAATAATCTGCAGGATATATCACTATGAGAGAAAGACAGAGAAAAAAAATCACCAATCTTTCCCAGCGTCCTGAATGTCAAATGCCTATGCTAGTTACAAAATATGTAGGGAGGGCGAGAAATTTAGATATACATTATCGAGTTACACTCAGCTTTTTACCTCCAATGATTATTAAGGCTATGTCTACACAGCAAATACTGAAATGCCATCATATTTTGGATGACATGTTGTCATTTGCTGTGTGCACATAGCCTTAGTCTAGGACAGCTGAAAACTTTTCCCTTCCCCCAGCTCTTACAGAATGAATGTGCACATGCACAGTGTAGGGTGTGTTTGCAGAGAGTGAAGATACTCCCTGCTGGGAGGAGAAACACGCCCCTCCATTTCACAAGCTCTGCTTGGCAACCAGCACAAAAGGCTGCCAAATGCTGGAGCGAGACAGCCCTTTTAAGCAGGGATGAATGAGACGGTCACTGGGACTGAACGGGAGTGTCCGGGAGGTAAGTGCTTCTTAGCTATTTTTTACCATACCTCGACGGATGAAAGACTAATTTAAATTGATTGCAAATCCAATGAGACATTGTCACTCTCTGTCACGTCAAGGGAGGTACAGTGAGTCCTAACTGGAACCCAGCCCACTGTCCCTGCCTACTTGACGTGCTGCCCTAGGCGGCAGACACCAACTGGGCGACAGTCCCTGTGCTGCTAGAGTGCTGGGGCTGTCAGGAAGAAGAAGGGTCAGTAAACAATCAGAAATGCCAAGCCACAATTCAGAACAAACAAGAGAAACCGTAAACAAGCCGAGGTCAAAAGCAAAAACGGGAGCGAGGTACAAAATCAGAGGAAAGCCGAGGTCAGAGAGTAAGCTGGGGCCTAGTACACAAGTAAGAAAAAACAAACGAACAAAGCACAGGTTATAAGGCAGCCAGGAGAATATCACAGGCACCGCTCTCAGCAAGCAGGGAGTTTAAATGTGATTTCCGGATGCCGCCCCTGTAGCTGTTTGGAGCGGCCTCCGGGTCATCCCATTGGCTGGTGCGACACGTCCCCTGTCAGAAGTGGCTGGGCCTCTGTCACTCACACAGTTTCCAGCAAAATGTGTATCAGGGTGGGGTCAGAATTCAGCTGCTGCAGACTGTTGCTCCCTGCAGGCTGAGCGCCGCCTAGCCCTGACAGTACCTCCCTTATAGGAGGGGCCACCGGACCCTTCCCTGGTCTGGGTTTGTCTGGGTGAGACTCATGGAATTACTTTACCAAGTGATCAGCATGGATGTATTTCGCCGGAACCCATGATCTCTCCTCAGGACCATAACCCTTCCAATAGACCAGGTACTACAGTGACCTTTGGACCTTACGGGAATCCAAAATTCTGGCGATTTCATATTCTAACTAGCCCTCTATACAAACTGGAGGAAGAGGTCTAGAGGGCGGAGTCACAGGCTGAATGTACCTCTTAAGAAGTGCACGATGAAACACGTTGTGTATACGGAGAGAAGAGGGTCATTTCAGCCGATAGGCCACCAGATTAACCACCTCCTGAACCACACATGGACCAACAAATCGCGGCATGAGTTTACCAGAGGGAACTTTCAACGTAGATTTCGGGTGGATAACCATACTTTATCCCCAACCACAAACCCTCTAGAACAGGGGTCCCCAACCGCCAGTCCGCGGACCGGCACCGGGCCTTAGCCCATCCCCTGCCGGTCCGCTGCGCCGGTTACACCTGATGCCGACCACCCGGACGGTCGGCATCTTCTCTGCGCGGCTGCTGTAATCCGGCCGCGCAGATCTAGCAGCTTCGCGCCCGCGTGCGGCTGCATTACAGAGGAAGGGAGGGGCAGCTCTGTCCCTGCTTTCCCTCTCGCTGTAGATTGCGGCGCATCACTGAGCGCTGTACTACAATGATGAAACGGCGCAGGTGATTGTGATTAGCAGTGACGTCACACCCCCCACGCCGCTCGCCCGCTGTCCGCTGCCGGGAGGAGGAGCTCGGCCGAGGATCCGGGAAAGGTGAGTGACTTCTTATTACTTTTTTTTTCTTTTTCCCTGGCTGCCTACTGGGGGCAGCACTACTGGGGCAGCACTACTGGGGGCAGAACTACTGGGGGCAGCTATCTCTGGGGCAGCACTACTGGGGGCATCTATCTCTGGGGGGAGCACTACTGGGGGCAGCTATCTCTGGGGAAGCACTACTGGGGGGAGTATCTTTGGGGCAGCAACTGGGGCACTACTCTGGG
>JAODAL010059475.1:0-21459 GCA_025379985.1 Phyllomedusa bahiana
TTGTGTTTTTTTTTAGATAGTTGGTGTTTTTTTTTTTTTTTTTTTGGTTCCCCCCGGGTTCCCCCCCCCCCCCCCCCGCCCCGTGATTTTACGGGGCTAGTTTGCCCCCTTTAAAAAATTTCTCAGCCTAATACCTAAAATTGCAAATCTTAATTACCTAAGTTCAAATGTTCACACTAAAATTTTTGCAGTTCTGTAACAATAGAACAATTTCGTAGCTGTTTGGAAAAGGGGGCCGCCAGTCCTACCCCATGAGACCCTGACAACACTGGGGCAGAAGGGGAAGGCCTGTTCTTGTAAACTGGTCAGTGTTTTTTCCAGCCAATCACAACCTCACATCTCAGTCATGCGCGCACAAGCTCACCCGCTTATTTCTAGCTGATTTGGGGCCCCCAAAAATGACAGGAAGGTGAAAATTTTTGGCGCGTATTAATAGATTATGCCCAATTTAACCTAAATTAGGCGTGATCTAAAAAATGATCAACAAAAAAAACCGTGCCATTTCAACTTTGTCGATAAAAATGCTAAACACTAGCATTTAATAAAAAAAGGGGGAAATAGGAGCGGAGGAAACATTGTTGTATAATTTTTGGGTTAAGATTATTTCAAATATGTTTTCTTGTTTTTACAGAGGTTCATGCCAGAGGGGGTGTCTGCAGTGGGTGGGGTGGGGGTGGGGAGGTGGGTGGACGGGAGGTCTTCGACTGCATATATATCACTGCTCATTTAAATCTATATAAGGTATGAAAATCATCTCATGGAATGTGAAAGGTTTACTGTCTCCGCAAAAAAGGTCTATGGTTCTGCGTTATCTGGGTAAAATGAAGCCCGATGTTGCGCTATTACAGGAAACTCACCTTCCCGCCAGCGATTTTTTTCAGGATGAGAAGGTACTGGGTGGGCGAGTATATGGTGCATCGGCAGTACATAAAAAAAACGGAGTATTCTTTTACGGAAATCCCTGTCATGTAAGGTCATTTCTTCGGAAGCCGATTTAGAAGGGAGGTGGGTCAAAATCCATCTAGAGAGCCCAATGGGGGAAATATGCATATACAACGTATACGGACCTAATAAAGATAACTTACAGTTCTTTAGGAAATTAGGCGCACATGTAGTCTCCAACCAGTCTCTCAAGACTCTAGTGGGAGGGGATCTAAATGCTGTGATTCGCCCAGAGGAAGATCGTAAACGTAAATTAAATAATCAGAGATTACCAATTGACGCAGGCTTACAGAACTTTGTCAACTTTACCAGGCTCACGGATGTATGGAGGTTGACCCATCCTGATAGTACGCAGTATACATTTTTTTCAAGTGTCCACCAAACATGGTCCCGCATAGATAATTTCTTAATCGCGAATAATCTAACAGAAAGGGTCTTAGAAGAAGATATCCGTGATATTATCATCTCGGATTATGCTCCCATACTAATAGAATTTGCTGATTCTTTCCCCAGAGGCCATGATTTTATCTGGCGCTTCCCCACTGCCCTGGCAGGAGACGAAACTTTTGGAGACATGGTACGCGTTTGGTGGCTAGAGTATGCCACTGCAAACGTAGAACATAGTAATAACACACAATTATTTTGGGAAACAGCCAAAGCTGTGTTAAGAGGGAGACTAATTATTCATTTCTCTTACCAAAAGAAAGCAACTCACAGGAAATATGTGGAATTCAGTGAGGTACTACGTGGTGCGTACACGACGTTCCTAGGAGATCCCTCACCTGAAAATAAAAAAGCATGGGCAGAGGCGAGAGGTTTCTTTGAACTCTGGTTGGAACGTAAAGAACGACTATATAGAACGAGATTTGAGGCAGAATTATTTCGATTCGGCAACAAATCAGGCAAGCTTTTGGCGAGATTGGCATCAGCTAGAAAGGGACATAATGCTATCACATACCTGAAAACTCAAGAGGGAAAGGTAGTCACAAACCCGAAAGACATCAATACCCTTTTCCAGAAGTACTATAGGAAACTATACCAGGAATCTGATCAAACCCCCAGTGGGATAGAGGCGGAGTTTCTGGGTAAATGTAAATTACCAAAAATATCAACGGAGCAGAAATTATAGTTGAACGCCCAAATAACACCTGAGGAAGTCCAAACAGCGATACAATCATTGGGGAATGGTAAGGCCCCGGGTCCAGACGGGTGTCCTGCAGAGTTTTACAAGATCTTGAGAGAACAGGTATCCCCAATTTTGGCGCAGTATTATTCTAGATTGATGGAGGGGGGGAGATGTTCCAAGTGAGACCAACCTGGCTTATATCAAAGTATTGCCTAAGCCTGGGAGGGATTTAACTAAAACAGAATCATACAGGCCCATCTCGTTAATAAATCAGGACTTGAAAATCGTGTCCAAAATCTTGGCTGAGATTGGCAACAATCCTACCAGACCTGATCAGTCCTACTCAGGTGGGTTTCGTTAAGGGCAGAGCAGCGGTTACAAACATAAGGAAAGTAATAGGAGCAATGGATACCTGCATTAACACAAAGGGGTCTAAATTAGCCAAAGCTTTAGTGTCTTTAGACACGGAAAAGGCATGCGATAGCATAAAATGGAGTTGGATGGAGATGGTGCTAGACAAGTTTGGTTTTCATCCTTATACAAAAATCCAAGAGCAGCAGTTAATACTCCAGGGTTTAGGTCTGACACATTTAATCTAGAAAAGGGAACACGGCAGGGGTGTCCTTTATCACCCTTGCTTTTTAACCTAACACTAGAGTCCTTGTTATATACACTGGAACATGCTCAGGTATATGAGGGAATCCATATAGGTGGGAGGGAGCTAAAATTAATGGCTTTTGCAGACGATGTCGTTCTCTTCATGAGCTCCCCTGGAGCCCATTTGCAGAAGGTTCTGGACCTTTTGGGACACTTTGGTTCCTTTTCAGGCTATCGCATAAATAAAGATAAATGTGAGCTATTATGGATAGGGACGGGGTCGCACAAAGACACTGTAGCAATCAAAGCTATAGGTATTAGAGTAGCAAGGGAACATATCAAATATTTGGAAATTAGGATTGGATATGTACCGACTTCATTATATCAGTTGAATTAGGCCTCGTTCACACGACTTATTTGGGCGGGGATTGGAGCCGTACTGCGCGCCGGATTTGTGCTGCAGTACGGCTCCAATCCGTCCCTGTCATTACGGTAATCCACAGTTCTCATAGAGAACTGTGGATTCCGTCGCTCCTCCCCGCTCAGCGAACCTGCCGCAGGGGGAGAAAGTGACATGCACATTATTTACGGCGCGTACGCGCCGTAAATAATGCATTGTCTATGGGGCCGGCGTGCAGCGCCCCCGCCGCGCCCCCGCCCCTTATTCAAGTGTGAACACTGCCTTACCCGCCACTTTTTGAAAAAATTAAAAATGAGCTTCGGGCATGGCAGGATTTACCCCTATCCCTTTTAGGAAGAGTTCATCTAGTCAAAATGATATCTTTTGCGCGTCTACTATACCCCCTTCAGACCATACCAATATTAATAAGGCATACCGATGTAAAAGTATTTAATAGAATTATATCAAATTTCTTGTGGAGGGGAAAGAAAGCAAGAATAGCCCTGGTGAAGTTACATGCCCACAAGGCGGAGGTGGGATTGAATCTTCCAAATTTGCGAAGCTATAACATTGCATGTTTAGCTAGACACATTTTGGACTGGATACATGGAACGAATTTTTACTCTGACTGCACCTTAGAGGAAAGTTTGGCGGGGGAAAAATTGACCAGCCTATTGCATACAAGGCAAGTGCAGACAAATGAAATAGCAAAACACTCAATACTATTAAGAGACACTATAGTCGCCTGGAGGGAATTGAGGAAACGATTTGGACTAGCTCACCGGATATCCAAATACTTGCCAATCTGGGAGCACATGGAATTTCCCATGGGGAGAGATCATAGGTGGTTTGATGGGTGGATTACGAAGGGGGTAACCTCAATAACACATTTATTTCACCCAACTGAAAATAGATACAAATCCTTCGAGGAGTTAAAGCAGGATTTTGGGATTCCCGGTTCCCAGACTTTACAATATTTACAATTCAGATCGTTCTGCACTTCCAGGCTAAAAGACATACGTAAAGAAAGAGGCAAAAACGATTTTGATTGCTTAATAGGAACAGGGTCCCAAAGGAAGTCAATTTCAGACATACATGCTATTCTGAGGGATAAATACATTAAAATTCACCCCCCGGAGCTGGTTTTAAGAAATGGAGTCTTTGGTTAGGCAAGGATGATGTGGAAACGGAACTCAATACGAAAACACATCATTAGCGAAGCATGGAGGTAAACTTATTTCAAGATGGTGCATGCAGCAATGTATGCTTTCGACATCCCCCCCACACCAGGATTCCCAGATAGGCTCACATCTTGCCCAAAATGTAACGAACCAAAGGCAAATTTATATCATGGCCTCTGGACTTGCCCGAAGGCAGAGGTATTCTGGATTGCAGTTAGAGATATTTTAGTGCCCTTGTGTAAAGGAAATGTACATATGTCACCAATAGTCTTCCTGCTTCACGGCCAGGGCGCCTCTACGGGATCTGCAGAACAGCATCAGGAGTGTAATCTCCCAGCAATTATACAAATCATTCTATTAGTTGCCAAACACTGTCTGCTGATTAAATGGTTGTGTTTTGGATCAGCACGTAAACAGTACTGAAACGATTGTCAACCGGTTTTCTAATTGGATGTCTTAAAAGTGCATGCACAAGAAGAAATCACACACTGAACTGGCGAGTTCAGTGGAAAGACACTTCTAATTTATTTCAAGTAAACAGCAACTTTTATAACCTATTGTTCAGTGTTGGGTGCAAAGTACTAGGAGGGCCGAGTGCAGACCCCCACACAGAACACCTAGGTAAGCACACTTGTCAGTCCATGATTGGTTATGCTCTTATTTGGTTCACTCTGCAACCTGTAGTTCTCTTACATCATCTTGGGTGTAGTATGAATGCAGGAGCCATCTTGTGGGTGAAATAGACATTTCATATTGTACATTCCACAACAGTCCCCCCTTGAAATGACGATTTCACCTTTCCCTATCTTGCCCTATTTTATTTCAATGCTACAAACAGGATATCCGGGTGCAGTATTCCAAAACGAGGTCTGCACCGCAAAGAACTCCACGATCCGGAAAACGTAAGAGATACAGCTTTATTCCAATATTAAAACACAGCAGTGCACAAACTAAGTCACAGACGGACTGCAATCCAATCTGACGCGTTTCGGGTCTTACACCCTTGCTCACAGATAATAGTTCCCATGTTTAGCTTGTGTATTTAAAATAAACATAAAACCAATCACATGCAGTTCACACGATCACATGGTATTACAACGTTAGTCTCTTAAAGGGGAACACTTTTTGCATACATTGTGTCTTCTGGGAAGGAGAAACTCTCAATATATATATAATAGGTCTGTCCTATAATTTAGGCCCTGTGGTACCCTTGTACCTAATCTTAAAATCCAATAGGCCTCTCTCTGTCTTAATTTCTTATCCCAGTCCCCCCCTCTATCCGGACACGTTACATATTCAATAGCATAGTATTTAAGATTACTCCAATCACCATGGTGGATTTCTAGGAAGTGCTTGGCTGCTCCTGACACGGACCCCTGATTTCTTTTTATACTCGCAATATGTTCCATTACGCGAGTCTTCACTTTACGTGTCGTGCTCCCAACATATCTTTTTTGACACATGGTACACTCTATAACATATACTACGTGATGAGTGTTACAGTTTAAAAACTGTTTGATCTCAAATGTTTCTATCATTTTGGCGTCCTGAAAGGTGTTTGTTTTGATGCTCAGATTGCATACACTACACCTATTGCCGCCACACTTGAAGAAGCCTTTTTGAGAAAGCCATGTTTTCCCATGTGTATTTCTTCCCCTAAAGGTACTTGGTGATATAATGTTTCCTAAAGTTTGATTCTTTTTGGGGACACAAACTACTCCATCCTATAGAAAATGTGTCCAGATAGAGGGGGGGACTGGGATAAGAAATTAAGACAGAGAGAGGCCTATTGGATTTTAAGATTAGGTACAAGGGTACCACAGGGCCTAAATTATAGGACAGACCTATTATATATATATTGAGAGTTTCTCCTTCCCAGAAGACACAATGTATGCAAAAAGTGTTCCCCTTTAAGAGACTAACGTTGTAATACCATGTGATCGTGTGAACTGCATGTGATTGGTTTTATGTTTATTTTAAATACACAAGCTAAACATGGGAACTATTATCTGTGAGCAAGGGTGTAAGACCCGAAACGCGTCAGATTGGATTGCAGTCCGTCTGTGACTTAGTTTGTGCACTGCTGTGTTTTAATATTGGAATAAAGCTGTATCTCTTACGTTTTCCGGATCGTGTAGTTCCTTGCGGTGCAGTCCTCGTTTTGGAATACTGCACCCGGATATCCTGTTTGTAGCAGTGAGAGGACCGCTTGGCCGGCGGAGACCGGGACGGAGAGTAACGTCGACGTGGATACACGAGACGCACATGGACTAGCCCAGCAAAGTAGGTGAGCTACTTCTTTCATATACGATTTTATTTCAAACCTTTCCCTTAGCGGAGAGGGCGCCCCGACAAGGACGACCCCGCAAACTAACCCTGGGCACACCCTATCTCACCCTACTAATTGTCAACTGGGGGAGACTGTCTTCAGGAGTGTGTATCGCTCTTCTTCTTTTATCTGCTGCAGCGAGGTTGTAGTTGCGGTGTTCACAGCTTTTTCTAGGATTTTCCTTACAGTCCCATAATGTTGTAACCAGGGGGGAGGGACTGCAGTGGCGTATACGGGCCGTCATCCTTCTCGACATCTTGGTTAGCATATGTAGGACTGATATTAGTAACCGACTTCTCCAGTAGTTTCCTGGGTAAATTGTGACCCCAGCCCCAGGTTTTGGTGTTTCCGTTGTGATTGGGTAACTAGTCTACCAGTTCTCACAGTCAGTATAGTTAGTGGTTACACTCCTGTGTTGATAGAGGAATATCTAGTGGGACAGTTCCAAGGTGAGGCCTAGCACTTGAACAGACATAACAGTTGGTCTTATTATGTTGGTAAGCAGTGTGTTTAACCCATTCCAGCCACAGATTCTTGTCAGAGAATCCAGTCTCTACCTGTACAATATCATCAAAGGTCGGGTCGGCTATAGCTACCATGTCTTTGAAAGTTTGGACATGAGGCATAAGGGGATTAACGAACGGTGGCTCAGGAGATTTGGCCGGGTTCAGTCGTTGCCACAATTCGGAACCATACATGCCTTACAGCTTGATTATCCCCAAGTTACTGCCTCCTAATCTCTGATAGTTGCCTAATATAAGTTCCAGCATCCCCTGGCTGGGGGTTTTCTAGAGACAGAACAAGCCTCCTGGCCTACTGTCCGCAGGGGCCGGGTCTGGACAGAGTCATGCCGGAGATAAGTGACTTGCCATTCTTATCCCTTCTGTTAAGAGCACTCTGTGGTTTATATCCCCAATCATTCCCAGTACTTCCCCACCGCACACTTGCCTCCCCAATAATTATCCGTGACACATGTGTAAGGAAGGCACCCAGTACTTATGTGCCACTATGCCAAATCTATTGGGCCCATTCCACCCAACTTTCCTATTTGTGGGGTACATTGCACTACATTACAATAATCAAAAGTGTATGTAGCCACTTGTGTGCTGTGTTACGGGTGTCCCTGCGACCCTCGTGTCGGGTCGCAGGCACACCCGTAACGCCGCAGCACCTCCTGCTGCGGCCGGTGCCGCGGCCCGACTCTCGGGCCGCGGACACCCCGGCACATCTGGGGCGCACTTACCCGTCCACGCTCCTGGTCCCATCCTGGCGCGCGCTCCTGCTGCCGGCCGGGTGCACGCGCGCCCTCTAGTGCGCGCGCGCGGCACTGCCGGGAGATTTAAAGGGACAGTGCGCCGGTGATTTGTTCTCACCGGGCACGGACCCTATTTAAGCCCTGCCTCTTCCCCAGCACCTTTTCCGAATCGATAGTGCCTTGTGCCTGGAGAGGAAGCGTTCCAAAAGTGTCTTGTCCCATTTACTGTGTACCGTACCTTCTGCCTCCGTCCCTTGACCACGAACCATTGCCGCCTGTCCTGACCTTCTGCCTGTCCCCGACTATGAGCCTGCTTCACGATTTTGTACTGCGCTACACCTCGGCTGCCACCGCAAGCAAGTCACGTCAGGGGTAACGACCTGGTAGTAATCCGCCGCAGCAAGTCCATCCCACTTTGCGGCGGGCTCTGGTGAAAACCGGACCTACTTAGATTCCGTTCCCTGGCGTGGCTTACGTCATCGCTTGTGGTGGTCCAGAGGATCCACTACCACATCCGTAACATGCTGGTAGAGTTATACCAGAAGGTGGTAACCCCTGGTTCTTTGGTAATGGCTACTTGCTGGGCCTGAATCAGGTACCCTCCTAGGAGGCAATTAAGTACTACATATAGTACTGTCTCCACCATCCTCAGGTGGCGTTGCAACTTTACAATGGGAAGCATGTACCCAGTGAGGTTTCTCTGCAAGCTTCACAGAGGTGGCTGTGGTCAACAACACCTGGCATGGACCTTCGAATCGTGGTTCAAGTGTTTTCCTCACAAACTTGTTCAAGTACACCCAATCTCCAGGCTTCAGTTCATGGGCACCGGTGGAGACGTCAGAATCTGGAATAGAGGAGAGAACTCGAGCATGTATCTTAGTTAGCTCTTTTGCAAGTGCTGTAACATAGGTAGTTAGTACATCAGACTGCATCTGGAGCTGTTGTGGGAAATAGGTGCCTAACCGGGCTGCAGATCCAAATAGGATTTCATAGGGGGACAGGCATTAGGACCCTCGTGGTGTGTATCTTACACGGAACAAGGCTATGGGCAGACTATCTGGCCAGGACATCCCTGTTTACCTGGATGCTTTCCACATGTGGGACTTAAGAGTGCCATTTAGTCTTTCTAGTTTGCCACTATTCTGTGGTCCCTAGAGCTGTCCAGAGATCTTTGGTGACAGTTGCGAAGGAAGGCAGGTCCTTGGTCACTTTCTATGACTTCTGGGATTCCATACAAACCACTTCTGTTAGTAACTTTTTGGCTGTTGTTCTGGCCATGATGTTGACCACCGGGTAGGCTTCCGGCCATCCAGAGAACATATCCACCACCAATAGGGCATATCCAGACATGGGCATCTGCATATGATCAATCTGGATCCTTTGAAATGGGTGTAACGGTTTTGCCAATGGCTTCCAGGGAACTTTCACAGTTCTTCCTGGGTTGCACTCTTAGCAAATGGCACACGCCCTGCAGTAGTTGCTTGTTAGAGATGAAATTCCAGGTGCGAAGTAGTATTTGTCTATCAAGCCGTTCATAAGGGTTTTTTAGAGGTGTCCTGGCCCATGTGCCCATTGCACCACAGCTGTGTAGAGTGCCTTGGGCGGACAGGGTCTGTGGGTCTTCTCATAAAGATCACTGCAAGTTCTCCCAGCCTCTTTCTTTTCTACACATTTCCTTCTCCTCTCGAGGGGCTTGATTTTGTATTTGTATTAGATGTCCCCTGGTGAGGGTAAAGTCTTGACTCATCATGGTTAGGTCCTCTGTCTGCTCGACTTCCACTTCCTCACCCTCTTGGGCTGCCTTTTTGGCTGTCTGGTCTGCCAAATGATTTCCTCTTGCTTGTATAGAATCGAGACGTCCATGTGCTTTTACCTTGAGAACTGCCACCTGTTTAGGCAATATCAGGGCGTCCATTAGGGCCTGGATGGCTTGACTGTGTTTCACTGGGGTTCCAGCTGCTGTTAAGAATCCTCTGGCCTTCCAGATTGGTCCAAAGTCGTGTGCTACCCCAAAAGCATATCTTGAATCTGTGTAGATGTTGGCCGTCTTCCCTTCTGCCAGTCTACATGCCACTGTGAGGGCTTCAAGCTCGGCCTCTTGGGCTGACTTATGCGGGGGCAACTTTTTGGCTTCAAGGACTGTGGTAGCCGTGGTTACTGCATAGCCCGTGTGATACCTTCCGCCTGCATCTGCAAAACGGGAACCATCTACAAAAATGGTGTAGTCCGAGTCTTCAAGAGCGTCATCTTTCACCATAGGGAAATGTGCAGTTTCCGTTTACATAATTTGAAAGCAGTCATGGTCTTGTATACTGGTTGCTTCATCATCTTCCTCTGTTGACTCCCCCCTAGAAAGTGGAAGGAGGGTAGACAGGTTAAGAGTATAACAGCGCATCAGAGTGACATTATCCGGTATGAGGAGGGAGCACTGAAGGCACAGGTGCCTGGGCCAAGACTCCTTGTGCGTGACCTTCTTTTTCAAAGACAAAGAGTTTAAAAGGCTTCTGGTAGTCCAAGGGCAGGTGTTGCTGAAATAGCTGATTTCAGCAGAGTAAAGGATGTGAGAGCTTTACCAGAGAGTACCAAGGGATCCGTCTTCAAAGCATTAACAGGTTAGCAGGGGCCTGGTCGAGGAGTGGGTTGGCCACCATGACACGAGTGGGTATCTTCCCCCACTGCTGGCTGTTTTCGATCACCTTAGCCACTAATAAGACCGTATCCATGGCTAAAACTTTGTACTCTGGCCTGACCATTTTGAGCTGTTTCTTGATGGGCTCCCGGAGACACTCCATGAATGCAGTAGTCAGCATGGGCCTTCTCCCTGTCTGAGAAGCCCAGTTTGCTAAACATCTTGGATAGCCAGGTTTGATATTTCTCAACTGATTCCCCCTTGTCTTGTGTCACATCAGGTAAAGTTTGGGCCTGGTCAGAGAGACGATCCTTGTCCCACTCTTTGAGCTGTGCACAGAACTCCACCCCCAAATCATAAGTGAGATCGCTCATCTATAAGTAATGGAGTCTCAGATCCTTCTCCATCACAGGCCAGTAGGAATCCCCCGCTCTAATTTCAGTGAGGCCTGCTAGATCCCGCCAAGTTGCAGAATAGGTCTTCCAGATCTGTACCATCAGTCTATAAAAAGGCATTGGCTGCTTCTCGGGGTCTGGCAAGCTAGCCACTAGTGTAGCGGCCTGATTTGGCTGGAAAGTGACATATATAGTGTTGGTCCGGTCACTAGGAATGCCACTATCATGTTGGCGGGCTTGTGAACTCCGGGTGTGGAGTTGCTCCTCATGTCCCCAGATTCCCCCTCTTGGCGTAGACTGGGTTGGACCAAGGGGTGCAGTGGATGTCATGCCACCAATAGCCCCATTGTCCCCTTCCCCTTGTTCTCCCTCCCACATCCTGAGCGGGCATAATAACATCCGGTTTGGGCTCTGTTCAGATTGCACCATTTGCATCCAGTATAGGGTAAAGAGGTGTGCCAAGATGGCCTCCTCCCTGTGGAGTCTCTGCGTTCTGTCCGGACGTGCTTCAGACCACTTCCTTGTGGGGTGGGAGTGAAGGCGGACGGGTGGGTTGTGACAAAGGTGGTGCTGTGGGTCGGGCAGAGGTGTCGACAAGTGACATCAAATTCTGGGGGGGGGGGGGGAGGGGGTTCCCTGCCGAAGGGGTGGACCACAGTTGTGACAATTTTCAGCCATTTTGGATTCTAAACACCACACACTGCACATGTCCAAAATGGTCGGCCGCCATTATAGGGCGGCGGCAATGTGTTCAACAAAACAAAAGATTCACCATTTTCAATACATTTGTAGTAAAAATACATTGGCTTTCCTCCCTGATCTTTCCTCTCTTCCTCTATCCAACCTTCTGTATGGATAGCCTTCGCTGTCCGGTACCAGGCTTCTGCTGCAAGCAGAAGGTTTTGATCTTTCAACAAGCCTTTCTTTTCTTTGAGGGCTTTCCACCATTCTTCTGGCTGCAATCTCCCCCCATGTTCAAACCCACATACCTTCATCAACTTTTTCACCTTCTTCCCATACAGGCCCCCCTCTCTCTCTCTGCCACCACCTCTATGGAGGTCCACCCTTCTTTCTATCTCTTAAGTCTAAAATCTATGACCAGGACAAAGTCTCGGTCCTTCTGCCCCATCAATATCATGCAGCAGTGTTCCCACAACTAACCTCTGCACCACAGAGTATAAATTAAGGCAGAAAACAAAGATTCCTCTATCCCCTGGTACCAGAGGTCTAAGTCCTAATAACCTTAGTGGCTGTGGCGTTTCAGGTTGTTTTACTAATCTACAACCTTCTCTATTAAACGCTAGCATTAATCAAGTTAAACACAGATGACAACAACAAATATCACAGGACATTCGACCACCGGTATAAATGTGAGAATCTTCCCTCCCTTTTCTCTTACAGGGAGAAGGTTTAATGTAACGTGAAGTGCGCCAACCACGACTCCTTCACCTATTTTCTGTGATGTGAAGTGCGCCCACCGCGACTCCTTCACCTATTTTCTAAAGTGAAGTGCGCCAACCGCGTCTCCTTCACCTATTTTTCTGGCTCCCCTTCGACCCGCGCCTTCCGCTACAAAGTCAACGGGACCCGGCGTCTTTCCCCTCACAGATACACCGATGATCAACACACCACAAACAAAAAACCAGGTTAAGAATCGTTAATCACGACAGGTTCAAATTGGGACCACAGGCGACTAACTTTACCTGTCTCAGATGGTCCGAAGACAGCCGTACAAGACACTGAGGCAGACCAACGACAGAGATGGGACTTTCCGAGTAAGAAAGATTTGCTTACCGTACTAGTGAGGAGCTGAGCAGTCTCCACCCATGTCTGTATTGGTCAGTCCCGATGTTCTCCATTCGGCTGCACTTCTGGACTGAAACCTGCTGTCCCTGTTCGGAGCGCCAGCTGTTTTGGATCAGCACGTAAACAGTACTGAATCACGATTGTCAACCGGTTTTCTAATTGGATGTATTAAAAGTGCATGCACAAGAAGAAGTCACACACTGAACTCGCCAGTTCAGTAGAAAGACACTTCTAATTTATTTCAAGTAAACAGCAACTTTTATAACCTATTGTTCTGTGTGTTGTGTGCAAAGTAGTAGGAGGGCCGAGTGCAGAACCCCACACAGAACACCTAGGTAAGCACACTTGTCAGTCCATGATTGGTTATGCTCTTATTTGGTTCACTCTGCAACCTGTAGTTCTCTTACATCATCTTGGGTGTAGTCTGAATGAAGGAGCCATCTTGTGGGTGAAATAGACATTTCATATTGTACATTCCACAACAGTTGGAGCCAGAGACACCAACATTAAACATGGTAGGTGATCAAAATAAGAAATACGCGATGGCTGACCAAATTTACACTGAGCGCCACAAGAAGACGATGGCAAAAAGCTTCTTTAGCAAACGGAAGACATTCCTAGAAAGATACTACTCACCAGGCGAAATTAGAAAATTAATAGAGATATTTCAAAACACTGGTTGGTACCTGAGAGAGGCCCAGGGGGGACACTGGGGAGATTGCAGTTGTAATCACAGTCTCACCAAACAAATACATGGTCATAAATGGGAACACCGTCTTTAAAATGAAAACGGAGAGAGGGGAAATGTTGTGCGGCTTATTAACGTTTTTTTCCATCCCTTCCCTTTCTCCCCCCTTCCCTTTCCCCCTCCCAAACATAATAAAATGTAGTAAAACTTAAAAAGAACACCTCATTGGGGGGGGAAGACACTTCTTTTCACTCTGGCGGGTTATGCATGTTTAGTTGTTTATGTTTAGGATTTTATGATTAATTACTCTGATTTATATATGGCATGAATCTTATTTTTGTATCCCCACCATGCTAAAGAATTTGTTTACAATCAATCCTCAAACTCCTCCTCAGTGGTAGGCGTTTAGAGGAGGGTCGCACCTCATACGTAACAGACATTTAAGAATTTCCAAAAATCATTGGTGCTTCAGAGACTCTTTATGTATATTTAGTGTGGTTGCTTTGTTATTAGACATCTATCATATTGTATTATATTTCATGTTAAAATTTGACATTTCTGTCATAATTCTTTTTTTTTTACTCATGTATATTGTTGACTGGTACGCAATAAAATATTTGTTAAAAAAAAGGCTATAGATAGGTTTAAAATAAAAGAAAAGTCATTAGAATAGCATGTCAGTGAATAAAAACTGTTGTAGCTCAATAAGCATTTCAGATTTTGATTAGGTTTTCAAATTAAAAATCAATTGAAGGTAAAAATATCCAGGTTTTATTCAATGCAAGCATTGGAAGACACACAGTTACACCCAGTAGCCTGTACAACACATGTCTCTCCCCTTGCCAAAGTAGGTTCTAACCTTTTATAACCTATTCCCTCCTTCTTCTCCTGCAAGAATACATTAGCCAATCCATTTTTACCTTAAAACTAGTTCCTATAAGTTGGTTTAAAGTTAAAGGGGTTTTGCCACAAAGTAAAATTGACGTTGGAAGTTTGTAAATTAAATAATAAACATTTTCCCCATTCACCATTATTAAAAATTCTGGAGCGTTTTTGTTTTAGCTGCTCCTTTAGTGATCCATTGTTTACAGCTCGTCTCCAGCGGAGACGACCAGGGCTGAGAGCTCCTCACTCCTGGTCAGACATGCTCAGACATCACCTCTCCTCTCAGGCAGCTACTGTGTTCAAACCCCAGGTGCCGTCATTCTACTCCTGTCCTCTGTATTCCTTAGTAATTACCATATATACTCGGGTATAAGCCGACCCGAGTATAAGCCGAGGCACCTACTTTTGCCACAAAAACCGTGAAAGCTTATTGACTCGAGTATAAGCCTAAGGTGGAAAATGCAGCGGCTACTGGTGAATTTTAAAAATAAAAATAGATACCAATAAAATTACATAGGCAGGTATAGGACCCCCATAGGCAGGTATAGGTAGTTTAATGTCCCCCATAGGCAGATATAGGCTGGTATAGGCAGTTTAATGTCCCTCATAGGCAGATATAGGCTGGTATAGGCAGTTTAATGTCCCCCATAGGCAGTTTAATGTCCCCCATAGGCAGATATAGGCTGGTATAGGCAGTTTAATGTCCCCCATAGGCTGGTATAGGGAGCTATATGTCCCCCTAGACATGTTATAGGCAGGTAATTGCCCCCATAGGCAGGTATAGGTCCCCCTATGCAGGCTATAGGCAGGTAATTGCCCCCATAGGTAGGCTATAGGCAGGTATAGGTCCCCCTAGGCAGGTTATAGGCAGGGTATAGGCAGTACTAGGCAGGTATAGGTCCCCCTAGACAGGCTATAGGCAGGTATAGTTCCCTTAGGCAGGCTATAGGCAGGTATAGGCAGTACTAGGCAGGCATAGGTCCCCCTAGACAGGCTATAGGCAGGTAAAGGCAGTACTAGACAGGCTATAGGCAGGTATAGGCAGGCTATAGGCAGTTATAGGTAGGATTTTAAAACAAAAAAACAACCACTTACCTCGATCCCCGCCGCTCCGTCTCCCGGGCGTGCTCCTCGGTCTTCTCGGCACAGGCGGGTGATGTCATTAGGCCGTGCGGAGCAGGGAGTGCTCACTCTCTGCTCCACAGTGGTATCTCTTCACCTGTGTGCGCTCCAGAGGAGTCGCATACAGGGGAAGAGATAGCTGACAGCGCCTGGGCCGCAGTGCCCGGACGCTGTCAGGTACTCGGCCTTCAGTTATATGCGCTCCCTGAGGAGTCGCATATAGCTGAAGCGTCCCTGTCGGCACTCGGGCCATCGCAGCGCCCGAGTGCCAACAGTGACTCGAGTATAAGCCGAGGGGGGATTTTTCAGCACATTTTTTGTGCTGAAAAACTCGGCTTATACTCGAATATATACGGTAGTCAAACAGTGCAAATAAATTAAAAAAAGAAACCTCAATGAGGTAAGTGCATTGATAAAGAGAAATAAAATCTACAGGTTTGGTTCCTTCAGGGATTTGAACCTAGGACCCTTGTGCCTGGAGGCAAAAGTTTTACCTCTGAGCTACAATGTAGCTACTTACAGTTCTACCCATAAACAGACCTTTCTGTGACTAAAGAGAGGAAAGGCTTGGTGAGGTTATCCTGCAGGGTCACATGATATGCAATTCAAACAAATCACACGCCCCCTTCTGAGCAAACAGAGCTGAAGAGCTGGATGCAGGAGGTATGAAATGAGATCGTGGCAAAACCCCTTTAACATTTCCATATGGAACCAACCTCTGGGTGTTTCCTTACTGAACAAAGAACCTTCTTCGCTGTTCGTGTCAGTGTGTTTGAGATCAGTGGGAGGGGATAGCACATCCGCCCCTCTGTCCACATGTCACTGTGTCATTCCTCTCTCTATGCAGTCTTAGGCTATGTCTACTCTGGAGGGGACAATAAAATGACCTGAAAACTAATTACTAAAAACATTCATGAAACAGAGTTTATTGTCCCCTCCTGTCAAAAGCAGCTGAAAAGACGGCAGTTTTTTTACCGCGATTTGCGTTTTTTGGCACATTTTTTACATTCGTTTTTTGCTTATCTTCAAGTCTTTTAATGTATGCATAAAAGGGGATATAAAGCACATTACTGCATTTATATGTGATCTTGTAAGTTGTTTTAAGGATTCTTGCGCTAATAAAGTTTTATTGCGTTTGGCACCAAAAATAAGGTTTTTTTTTTTTTACAGATTTTGGACTTAAAGTCTTTTTTTTTTTTTTTTTTTTTTACAGATTTTGGTGCTAAAATCCGTATTTTTACAGATTCTGGCGCTAATAAGGGTCTGTCGCGTTTGTCGCCAAAAATACTTTTTTTTATGGATTTTGGCCCTAAAGTCCATTTCTTTTAATGGATTTTGGTACTACAATCCATATATTTACGTATTTTGGTGCTTATAAAGTTCTCGATTTTGTCGCCAAAAATTAGTTTTTTTATGGATTTTGGCCCTAAAATACAGTTCTATGGATTTTGGCGCTAAAATACGTTTTCATTTAGCTTTTGCAGCCAAAAATCTGTTTTTAAGGATTTTAGCGCCAAAATCCGTAAAAAGCTAACTTTAGCACCAAAATCCATAAAAAACGGACTTTAGTGCCAAAATCCGGAAAAATAATACCATAGCGCTAAAATCTTTAAAAAAAAAACAATTTTAGTGCCAAAACCCATTAAAAAAAGTAATTTTAGCAACAAAATTCGTACAAAAACATATTTTTAGCGACAAAAGCAAGATAACTTTAGAAGAGCCAAAATCCGATAAAAAAGTATTAAAGTGCCAAAATCCTTAAAAAATTATTTGCATAAAAAGCATATTTTTAGCGACAGAAGCGAAAAAACTTTAATAGCGCCAAATTCCGTAAAAAACATATTTTAGTGACAAAATGCATAAAAAAAGTATTTTAGCGTCAAAACCCGTTAAAAAAACGTATTTTTAGTGACAAAATACTTAAAGTATTTTTTAGCAGATAACTTTAGAAGAGCCAAAATCTGTAAAAAAAATGGATTATTGCGCCAAAATCTGTAAAAAAAAAAGTATTTTTAGCGTCAGAAGCAAGATAACTTTATTAGTGCCAAAATATGTTAAGAAAACGGATTCTGGTGCCAAAATATGTTAAGAAAACAGATTCTGGAGCCAAAATATGTTAGAAAACGGGTTCTGGCGCCAAAATCCGTAAGAAAACGGATTCTGCCGCCAAAATCCGTAAGAAAACATAGTTTTTGCGTCAGAAGCGAGAGAACTTTATTAGCGGCAAAATATGTTAAGAAAAGGATTTTTGCGCCAAAATCCATAAAAAACTGATTCTGGAGCTAAAATCCGTAAGAAAACTTATTTTTTGCTTCAGAAGCGAGAGAACTTTATTAGCGCCAAAATATGTTAAGAAAAGGATTTTAGCGCCAAAATCCATAAAAAACAGATTCTGGCACCAAAATCCGTAAAAAAAACCCGGATTTTTAGTGTCAAAAGCAAGATAACTTTATTAGCGCCAAAATCTGTAAAAAAAAGGATTTTAGCGCCAAAATCGGTAAAAAAATTTATGCAGACTGCATACTGTCTTCTATGAACTCAGAGCACTGATCTTTTCTCCTCTCACAGCTGGAGGTTTGTTACAATTGAATTCAGTCTACTATGAACTCATCCAGAGCAGCACAGATCTGTCTCCTTTCTATGTTTACACGCTGCAGCATTAGGCACCGAGGCACAATTGTGCTGTTTTCTGTAGAAGCAGCTGCAGTGTTACTGTGGAGCTGCTGGGTGTGTAGAGTTAAATGTTGCCGGCCCCTTATTCTGAGTGAGAGAGGCAGGAAAGCTCGCTCCCATGAATACGACCAGGGGCTGAACAGAAAGTAAATTAGTAGAGCCGGCAGCCAATGAAATGCAAGGAGGTGGGATCCGACCGGCACTGAGGAACTGTGTTTACAGAAAACGAAGATAAGACAGACTGTGAAAACAAGACAACTTTGCAAATGACATCCAATTGCAGAGTTGCTTGTTTTCACTGTCCCCTTATTCTGAAGACCATTTAATGAAATGATACAACCCCTTTAAGCCCAGCTCCCAATCAGCAAGGGGACCTCAAATGCAGGAGGGAACCTACTCTATTGATACCTCTCTTTGGGGCCTGTTCAGACCTCCATACTTCAGGGAGTGAATATTGTTGTCAAGATTGTCCATATTGGGGAGTGGCTGCCTCCTTGTTGGTTTTTCGCACTCCACCCACCTTCACAGGTTTTAAATCAATACAGTGTACCTTATAGCTGGAGCCTTCACTCCCTGAAGTATGGAGTTCTGAACAGGCCCCAAAGAGAGGTATCAATAGAGTAGGTTCCCACCTGCATTTGCTGTCCCCTTGCTGATTGGGAAATGGGCATATAAGGGGTTTTGCCAAGAGGTTGATTCACCTCCTCACAGGTCCAGTCCTTAACCCTTTAAAGGGGTTTTATCATTTCATTAAATGGTCTTCAGAATAAGGGGACAGTGAAAACAAGCAACTTTGCAATTAGATGTCATTAGCAAAGCTGTCTTGTATTCACAGTATTCCTTATCTTGTGTTTTTGTTTACACTGATATCCAGTCCTGGTCGGATTCCTCCAGATCCATCCTCCTTGCATTTCACTAGCCGAGAGCTCATTTACATTCTGTACAGCCCCCGGTCATATTCACGGAGCTGTGTCTCTCACTCAGAGTAAGGGACCGTCACATCTTCACTTTATTCAGCCAGAAGAAACAGAATTACACTGAAGGGCTTACACATTCAGGAAACAGCACAATTTGTGTCGATCCCTGCCTGACTCAGAGTTAGGGGCCGTAGCATTTTCTCTCCACACCCAGCAGAAACAGACTGCAACAGATTCTACAATGAGAAAACATAACAGTTTTGTCCCGGTGCCTAACTCTCCTGCATAGAAGTGAGATCTGTGCCATTCATAGAGCTGTAACACATCTCCAGCTGTGAGAGGAGAAGAGTGCTCAGTCTAAATTGAATGCAGCCTGTGGTATGTATACAGCTCTTACAAAATAAGACTGATAGGGAAAGACACAGTGACATGTGGACTCAGAGAGGGGGGGGGGGGAGGTCTCGGGAGCCAGCATGCACAGTGAAGGGGGGGATGATATCACCCAGCTGGGATGGAAAGAAACACCCCTGCATTTCCAGAGTTGAGAAGCTGAGAGCAGTGTGAATCAGCCGAACTAAGGAAGCGATACATCCCCTTTAATGCACCTTGACGTTCCTGTACGTCATGGTTCAGTGCCTGTTAATGCACCATGATGTGCAGGAATGTCATGAATGCTTTCTGTCACCCTGTGCAGAGATAGAGTGAGAGCTCCATGCTAATTGCTGTTTCTGACAGCTGACTTGCAAGGCAACACAGCAGGAGATCAATCATGCTGGCCCCTGCCTCTTATCACCTATGTTCAGTGTGAGACACTGAGGAGATCAGATCACTGTGCTGGGTCCTAGTGCACTGTGCTGTTAGGGGCTATCACAGCCTGAAATACTTCATTAACCCCTCCATTGCCTAATAATTTCACTGCCCCTGTGATCTATTATTAATAGTGATATATATATAAAAGGCTAGCCCCACCCACCTGGCAGTTGCTTCTGCTGTGAGCTCTGCTGAATACTCCTCATCTCTGCTCAATTAAACCTCCATAACCCTGCCATCCACCCTGCTGGGTTCAGAATCTGTTGACTGAACTCCTGAGGAACGTTTTGAACCCTCCGGTGACCGACTACACAGCACAGAACTAAAGATCCATCTGCTCTGTATCTGCGGCCTACCAGTCAAGTGCAGCCAGCAAGGTAACACTCCATCTTTGGGCATCTGCACTCCCCCCTCTGGTGCCTGCAGCACTGTACACAGACTTTCCAGGAGCTCACTTGCTATCTCTGGTCCCTGGGCTAAGGCTTGTGGACTGCACTAATCCTTGCCTTTCTAGCACCTGGCCAGCCTAACACTCTGACCTGAGGCCAGTTGGGAAAACTGACTGAAGCTGTTGGTCCCATCACAGTCTTGCCTCCTGCTACAGCTTCACATGCTGTCCTACGAACTTGGAACTCTGAGCAGCTGCCTGAGACTGCGATCTCTGATGCGCTTGTGCCTTCTTAAGCTCTGACGTGCTTGTCTGCTGGCAGCACATCCGGCATTTCAGTCTGGGACTCCCAGCACAGCATGGTCCGCGGTTAACTCCTATACTCGCCAGCCCTGTTAACATAGTGCCTGGTCTCTAATCATAAAGCCTGCAATTTCCTCCCGCCGCAGCAAGTCCCCTGAAACAAGACAGACACTCCACTCCACAGCAGACTCTGCATTCCAGGCAGACTCTGTCTCATACACCTGTCTCATACATCTGTTCCAATACAGTTGCATATTTTAAAAAAAGTAAGCGCCTCCATCAACTGTCCCAGCCAGAGAGCGCCTCCATCAACTGTCCCAGCCAGAGAGCGCCTCCATCAGCTGTCCCAGCCAGAGAGCGCCTCCATCAGCTGTCCCAGCCAGAGAGTGCCTCCATCATCTGTCCCAGCCGAGAGCGCCTCCATCAACTGTCCCAGCCAGAGAGCGCCTCCATCAACTGTCCCAGCCAGAGACTGCCTCCATCAACTGTCCCAGCCAGAGAGCGCCTCCATCAACTGTCCCAGCCAGAGAGCGCCTCCATCAACTGTCCCAGCCAGAGAGCGCCTCCATCATCTGTCCCAGCCGAGAGCGCCTCCATCAACTGTCCCAGCCAGAGAGTGCCTCCATCATCTGTCCCAGCCGAGAGCGCCGACATCAACTGTACCAGCCCGTGAGGGCCTCCGTCATCTGTCCCAGCCGAGAGCCCCTCCATCAACTGTCCCAGCCAGAGACTGCCCCTCCATCAACTGTCCCAGCCAGAGACTGCCCCTCCATCAACTGTCCCAGCCAGAGACTGCCCCTCCCACAACTGTCCCAGCCAGAGACTGCCCCCATCACCTGTCCAAGCCAGAGACTGCCCGCATCACCTGTCCCAGCCAGAGAGTGCCCCCATCACTGTCCCAGCCAGAGACTGCCCCCATCACCTGTCCCAGTCAGAGAGCTCCTCCATCAACTGCCCCCAGCCAGAGAGCGCCTCCATCAGCTGTCCCAGCCAGAGAGGCCTCCATCAACTGT
>JAODAL010059476.1:0-21459 GCA_025379985.1 Phyllomedusa bahiana
TAGGGGGACACTTTTTAATGACACATATTACAAAATGATTGTTTTTGCAAGATCTTTAACATAGTATAACCCCCTGTATTGGAACAACCCATTTAATAAATTTAAAAAAAAAAGAAAAAACAAAGACATGGGGGGATTCCATCCTATTTTAAAAGTGTTTTTTTAGTTTTAAAAACTACAAAAAAAACTTCATTACAAAATAGCTGTTAAAAAATTCCTTAAATTGTACAAGGGAGGTACAGCAAATTTGACCAATGTAGGTTATTCAAGGACAGGAGTAGGGGAAAAACGGACAGAGAAAAAAGAAAAAACCATTCCTCCACCTTTTGATAAAATGAGAAAAAGAATCCCCAAAAAAAGGGCACCGGGTTGTCCCAGGAGCTTAACCACGGTTTTCCCAAAAGTGAAGATAAATTTGGGTCCGACCATACGGGGGGCAAGCGCTACCCGGTCTTGACGTGTATTTAGAAGGTGAAGTTCTAAACCTTCCGCTTCCCACTCGCTTCAGCCACGTTTTCTTTTGCTGCTCATCGGGGCATTTAACCTCGTTTTAAAAGATGACGGACGCCAGCCGGGGCTTCCCCGCACCCACTGTAACCCGGCCCTGGGTCTGCTGTGGCCGGACAGGTATAGTCAATGTCCATTAACAAAAGGGGGGGTTAAAAAGACTCCTTTTTCCGGGACTTTTTAATCTGGGGTCAGACGGTTTTTAATGGTAAACCGGTCCAGACTGGTATAGTCAATGTCCATTCAACTAAAATGGGGGTTTGAAAGACTTCCTTTTTCCGGCATTTTTAACTGGGGGTAGACATTTTTAATTTGTCATACTCGGTCCGGACAGGTATAGCAATGCCCCATTTTCAACTAAAATGGGGTTAAAAGACCCCTTTTTTTCCGGCATTTTTTAATCTTGGGTCAACGGGTTTAAAAAGGGGTTCAGCGCGGTCAGGACGGGGTTTTTGTCAATGTCCAGTTCAACAAAAAAGGGTGGTTGAAAGCTCCTTTTTCCGCACTTTTTAATCTGTGGGTCCCAGACAGTTTAAGGGTCTGCGCGGCCAGGACGGGGTTTTCAATGTCCAGTTCAACTAAAATGGGGGTTCAAAACTCTTTTTTCCCCGGCATTTTTTAATTTGGGATCATGCAGGTTTTTAGGGTCATGCTCTTCCAGGACAGGGAATTCAATGTCCGTTCAAGTAAAATGATGTTCAAAAAAATCTGCCTTCTGGCATTTTTTAATTTGGGGGTGATGCAGGGTTTAAGGGTCAGCTGGGGTACAAGACAGGATATGAATGGTGTGGGGACTTTTTTCTGGGGTTTTTTTATGCCTAAGTGTTGTGCCAAGATTAGCAGGTATCCATTTGATGTTTTTTGGCTGTTAATTTCCCGCTTCTCCACCCTGTTTTGGGTGTAAGAATGAAGGGGGTTTTTTTCCCCTCCCCCTAAATTTAATTGGGCATCGGGGATGACAAATATCGACTACGAAAAAAACCCTTTCGATGGTGGGCCCACTATCGACTTTCACCCATGTCATAGCCCAATAATCGCTCAACACTAGTCAGTACACCAATTTTTTTTTATTTCAAGAAAAAAAAACAAAAAGCAACTTTATTCTTCCAGTAATGTCAATCACAGTATGCAAAATCAGGACTGGGTGTTTCATTGAATTTGATCAATACAAGATTCTCTAGACAAAAGTCTTTGACCGAAAACGTGTGGGCCATGCCCTATGAATAATATGTTATATATTTACTAACTTCACCCAAATTTTGTTCTGCTTTTGCATACTGTGATTGACATTAATGAAAGAATAAAGTTTTTTTATTGCATCAAGAAAAAATGTGTGTACCATTGGTTATATAGACTGTGGATTGATTTTTGGCAACGGAAACCACAATAATTAAGGGTAGTGCCGAACCATTATATGTTTTTCTGGACACATTTATTGAACTTTAGACATCAGCAGTATCAAAATTTAAAATATTTGCAGTAAGTAGTCAGCTTGTGCGTTGCTCTCTCAGAGAACTGATACTTTCATAATGTTTATAGGAATAGGAGGAGTATCAGCTGAATGCACACCTGTGTGCAATGTTTCGAAGGCAGTTAATGTCTTTTTTCTCAAGAGCTTTCACAGTTTTTGAAACATCGCACACAGGTGTGCGATCAGCCGCTTGTTGGGCTGCTACTCCCCCTATTCCTATGGACTTACTGTGGACATCGTGAAAGTATCCGTCTTCTGAGAGAGCAAATATTTTACATTTTGATACTGCTGGATGTTAAAAGTTCAATAAATGTGTCTAAATTGGATTCACTTATGATGTCTGCTTTGAAATATATGGGAGTGGAGGTTCTCCGTCTGCAGACAGGCCTGGAGGTTGCATGATTATTGATCTTATGCTGCCATATTTACATTTAATAATGCTGTATTATCCAAGACTGTATTTCATTGTTAATGTAATTGTACCCACAGGGTTGGAGCTGTGGGTATATCATTGTTTTAAGAGTGTCCTAGTTCCTGTTAATGTTCTGTAATTGAAGACAATAGAACCTGTATTCCTACACTGTCGTCCCAAGTTGTGCCTTGTCTCTGACTAGATGGTTGATGTTTTTCCACAACGTCTCTAGGTGGGGTTGAGATGACTCTACATAACATTTTCAGCAGCACAGTCAACATACAGTAGGGAAAATAAGTATTTGATACACTGGCGGATTTTAAAGTTTTCCCACCTACAAAGAATGGAGAGGTCAGTAATTTTTATCGCAGGTACACTACACTGTGAGACAAAATCTAAAAAAAATCCAGAAAATCATATTGCATGATTTTTAAATAAGTAATTTGCTTTTTTACTGCATGAAATAATTATTTGATCACCTACTAACTAGCAGGAATTCTGGCTCTCACAGACTTGTTAGTTTTTCTTTAAGAAGACCTCCTACTCTGCCCTCATAACCTGTATTAATTGCACCTATTTGAACTTATTATCTGTATAAAAGACACCTGTCCACACACTCCAACCTTTTAATCATGGCCAAGACCAAAGAGCAGTCTAAGGACACCAGGGATAAAACTGTAGAAATGCAAAAGGGTTGGATGGGCTACAAGACAATAGGCAAGCAGCTTGGTGAGAAGGCAACAACTGTTGGTGCAATTATAGGAAAATGGAAGAAACACAGGATGTGTTAAGGATCCCAGTGTCTAGATGGACAATCAGGGACAGATAGACAGTGCGCTTTAGTCCTCCACGGCTATCCCTGCCTGCTTGCCAGTCCAACCCTAAGAAGTTGGTGACAGCTGGGCGGTGATCCCAACCACGAGTACGTGCAAACACAAAACAGACAAGACAGACAAAACGCAATAGCAGGATAGTCAGGCAGAAAAGGATCTAAATCAGGAACAGCAAAAAAATACCAAACGACTGGCAAAACTGTAAGTCAAAATGCAGGCAAAAGGTCAGAAATCCAAGTATCCAAAATAGCAGACAACATACACCAGCTGAAGCCAAAGACTATAATCAGCACAGCTCCAAGTTAGAAGTGTTATAAAATAGGGTGTCATGGCCCAGGCTGTGATTGAGCCTGCCCTCTGATATCCACACCAACAGAAACCAGACTCAATAGTGAAGGTAGCAGTCAATCACAATCAGTCTCAAGTGTCTGCAGTGTTCAGACTGGACAACAGAAAACATGATATATAAATTTAAAATCATTGTGAAAAGCACATCCTCTGGCGTACCTTCCGGACAGAGGACTGCGCTGAGACCTGTGCGGTCTTCACGAGATGACTGTTAATCTTCCTTGGTCTGGAGCTACATGCAAGATCTAACCTTATGGGGTAAGTATGATTCTGAGAAAGGTCAGGAATCAGCCCGGAATGAGAAGACCCTGTTAATGACATGAATAAAGCTGGGACCACAGTCTCAAAGATTACTGCTAGTAACACATTACACCATCATGAATTAAAATCCTGCAGGCCATGCAAGGTCCCCCTGCTCTTGCCAACACATGTCCAGGCCTATTGGAAGTTCACTAATGATCATCTGGATGACCCAGAGAAGGCATGGGAGAAGGTCATGTGGTCAGATCAGACCAAAATAGAACTATTTGGTATCAACTCCACGCCTGTGTTTGGAGAAAGACGAAAGATGAGTACAACCCCAAGAACACCATCCCAAACTTGAAGCATGCGGGTGGAAACATTACACGTTAGGGGTGCAAAGTGGACTTCATGACTGCACTGTATTGAAGGGAGGATGGATGGGGCCATATATCGCAAGATTTTGGCCAACAACCTCCTTCCCTCAGTAATAACATTAAAGATGGGTCGTGGCTGGGCCTTCCAGCAGGGCAATGACCCAAAACACACAGCCAGGACAACTAAGCAGTGGCTTCGTAGCATTTCAAGGCCCTGGAGTGGCCTAGCCAGTATCTGAACCCAATTGAAAATCATGTTGTATTTCTGGATTTCACCATATATCCCCCACTGTGATGTTTTTCCTTAATTTTTTATTTTTTTTATTTTTTTTTTTTTAGTTAGAGTGGACAGAGAAAGAAAAACATGGTAAACCACATACTATACTTTAAAACTGGAACTATTGGGGCCATATATAATGGGGCCATATTACCTATTAATAAATATACTGGGGCCATATTACCTGCCTATATATACTGGGGGCCATATTACCTGCCTAGCTATATATCTATCTATCTACCTATCTTGGGGGACCCTAATTTCTATCTACAGACTGAGAGACCCTATTATTTATACATCTACCTACTGGTGGACATATAACCTTTATACCTACCTATTGAGTAGACCTTTATACCTAACTTCTGAGACAGGGTCTATAAACCTACCTACTGGGGACTTATACAGGAACAATGGGTGACTCCCCATCACCTAGAGCAGACACCTGGCTTGTCTGTCCCCCAGTAGGTAGGTAGGTATATATGTGCTGGAAAAGTGAGGATTCTAAATTTTTTTTGTGGTAAATTCTGCTGTGTTATGTGGTGGCTGGTCTGGGCGGGAGGGAGAAGAGAAGGGAACGTGAACGACTCCAATCAGAAAAGACGTCTCCTGTAAGTCACTAAGTGTAACTGCAGTGTAATCACTTTATTTCTGCAGAGCCTACATGCAACAAGTATCTACCAGTATATGGTCCCCGTATAGCATTAATATACAATAGCATTAATATACATCTTCAGAGCCTGTGTACAACTGATAGTCACATGTGGTGGTCACGTTTGGCCATGGTCTGGCAGTATTATTTTAGCCTTGAGTAGTAATAGTTTTGGGTCTTGGTTTTGTAGGAGTTTTTTTTTTGTAACATTTATTTGTCTGATATATTTGCTCCATGTATTATTTGGTGACTGTTATTTATAAGGTATTACACTGTCATACAGAGGTGAGCGCTTTTGAAAAAGTAAATTTGTCAGTGCTGATTTTCATTGTACAGTGACTGCTGAAGGGATGGACAGGATCTATGAGGAATATGCAGAAAATTAGTGACAGGAACATTTCATTTTTTTTTTCTGTAAAATTAAAATTTCCGCAGTCAAAAATGAGGCGTGAAAAAAGAAACCAGCCCCACAGAGTTAAAAAAATAACACAGAGGGGCCCCCGGCCCCCGGGGTGTTTGGGACCCTAGCAAAAAGCCCCCATTACAAACCCAAATTTTTTTTTCCTAATTCTTATGCTCCCCTTAAACTATTGAAAAAGTTAGTTGTGTGATCCATAACGAAGATGTATTTTCCCCTTGGGTTTTTATTTCACTCACAAATTTATTGGGCCATCATTTATACTTATAAAATTATACATTCTTATACATTATAAGAACTTGATAGGGGGGCATGAATTTCCTTTCCCCTTTTTTTTCCCTTTTTAGTAGATTTAGGTTTTGGGTTCCCACCCCAAATGTTTTCTTAAATGGTAAGTTTTCTTGATGCAAAGTCCCGGTCCCCTTTCTCAGAAAAAGCGGGTGTCCCTGTCAGGGATTCCCGCCCGTGCCCCCCCCGCCAGCATTTTCTCACCTCTCCCACCCCCTTCCTGCTTTCATCTTCTTTTCTGGGGATGTCTGGAGTATTTCCTTTCCCTTTAAGGGATGAAGTATAGGCTCTTGAGATTTTTAAATTGGGGGAGTACCTAATTACCAATCCAATGGCTGGCCACCACCTGGAACTTATGGAACTTTCTGCCTTTGCTCTGGGTCAGTTGTTGATGTTCATTCATTGATCCTGACCGCTGCATTGCTGTCCTGGTTACATCTATTTGCTGTCACCTGGCTAATGGAAACCCGTTTCTGCCCTACAAAGGGGTTTCCATGCCCTTTTGCTACCCACCCGTTCTTTCCCCTACCTCTCATCAGTTCACCTTTTTGGGGGTCCACCAAACCCCTTTCCCCTTTTCTCACAGTTCCCATATCTTTGGGATTTTTAGCTGTCACTTGAGAAAACCCCAACAGGGTATTTACCTTGGAAACCCGGGAGGGCCCAAGGGCTGCATTTAAATTCCCCGCTGGGCCCTGCAAATCCACACCTGCATTATCCACCCTATACAATGACAACATGATTGCTTTTAGATGCTCTGATTTTAGTAAATTGCTCTATTTTCTTGGTCTAGATACGGTTAGATTTAGTGCTTATTCAATGGATAAATTAGTAGGTAAGTGGATTCATTTTTTTACTGAAAATTTCAAAGTTTTTAATTTACTTTTTGATTTTTTTTGTAAATCTTGAACCAGATGAATTGAACTGATTCTACCATCTCAATTCAGTATCCATCGGTACATTTTCTGATACAACTTCTATAGAACAGAACAACCTGTTAAGCAAAAAAATTAATGACTCTTGCCAAATCCAAGGGACCAAAATATTGAAAAACTTACAGTAAGATATTTTGTCAGTTAAACGTTTATATTTTTCTCAAGTAAATGTTCCCCATGAAATAGAAACTTATTTAAGAAAGCCAGGAGATGAATGCTATGCGACTAAGATTGACTTCTTGTTTTCTCCAAATACAATTACTTTTACTGGATGCCTAGTGGAGACACCTTAGGGAAATTTAAAACCCCCGCATTTTTTCTTGTCTTCAGATCTATTTTATGCTTGACTGGAGTAATACTAAAAAATACAAAAATTTTGGGCATAAAGTAGTATGTGGATTTTTTACCCATGTCACTTGGGAAAAAATTTACACCCAAGGCCCCTAGTATTGGGGGGGGTTTTTATCATATCAAACAGTAATAAAAATATGGTTTTTAAAATTGGGCCTGGGGGAATTATTGAGTGCTTTTAGTGGCCATTTATCTTTTCCCTAATGAAAATGTGCATTAGTTACAGGATTTTTTTTAAAACTGTAAGTTTTTATCAAGGGTGTTAGTGACATATAATCTTACAGTTTAGAAATGCCAGTGTTCAGCAGTCTTGTTAGAGAGGGGAATGGTCTGTATGTTCAGATGGGCTTTAACCGGCATATGGCGGCACGTACTGTGAGTGCCGCTATACGCTGGGTGTTTTAAAAGTACGCGCAAGCCAGCGCATACTCCCAAAGCACTCTGGCCCGGCCTCCACTCATTTTCATTTTCTGGGAAGAAGTGATATGACAATTCTTTCTCCAGGCGTGTGTTGTGCGGTGGAGACTACGCATTAAAATCATAGCACTCACTGAGCTCTAGGTTTTTACCATAATTGCGTGTCTTACTTCATGCATAATTCCGCTGCAATACGTCCAAAGTAAGGCCTGCAATTATGCCGAGTGAACATACCCTTAGGAGACAAATTGAAGTGTATAAGGGTAACTCACTGTACAGATGGAGTACAGAAATGTTTCTTAAGTTTTAAAAGGGTATGTACAGTGGCTCATTTTTGGAACTTATTCTTGTGAGATGAAGTGTAGTTTTTATTGGTACCATGTTATGCATGCAACTTTTTGATTACTGTTCATTCTAATTTTTGGGAAGGCAAAATGACCATACAACACAATTTTGGCATTGGAAATTTATTTTTCCTACATTGTTCACCATATTGGATAATTGATGTCATATTTTAATACATTGTAATTTTATGAACACAGCAACATCAATTCTGTGGAACATTTAATTTTTTTTATTCATAAAATGACACAAGAAGGATGTTTTGAAGTTTTAATATATGTGTATATGTGTGTGTGTGTGAGTAATATAATATTTTATATTGTGGCAGAGCGACCTCCAGTAGTTGCATGTTTCTACCACTAGAGCAGGGGTGTCAAACTGCGGCCCCCCAGCTTTTGGGAAACAACAACTCCCATAAAACCCCTTTTTAAAAACTAAAACAGGGGGCCCATTTTGGTATTTGTAGTTTCCCACGCTGGGGGGGCCCGAATTTTTGACACTTGTCCAGAGGGTTTGCAGCCAAAGACCTTCTGCAGATGGGGCCACTGAGGGACCTGGTCCGGGGGAAAAGCCACCTATATTGGGCCAGGGGATGCTGGGTTTAACGAACCGCAGTAAAAGTAAATAGTTTGTTGGGGCGGCTATGTATGGGGGGCTTTTTTGGGGAAAAGCTAAAAGTGTTGGGGGGGGTTGGCCCTTTTTCCCGGGGCATCCCAAAAAGGGTTTTTTGGGAGGTCCGGGGGACCAAAAAAAAGGGCCCGGGTACTAAAAGGTGATCGGGGGGTTTTGGTCTGCCAGCTGCAGTGGAGCTGATGAAAACAGGCCCCAAAAAGGCCGGGGGGAACCCAATAGGGTACAGGAGCATACTGTTTTTGTTTGTGGTGCGGGGAAATGGGTACAGACCCCGGATAGAAAAGGGCCCTCTATGTTTTTTAGGGGGCTAAAGGGCCTGGGGTTTTTGGGGTTTAGGGTTTGGGTTTCTATGAATATTTGTCCCTTTTACATAACGTGGCAAAGGCCAGATACAAGAAAGCATTTTTTGGACTCCCAAAATTAGGGGTGTGCCTGTCACGGCCGCCGCCGCCCCCCGGCCCGCGGCCCCGGGCGCATCGTGGTCCCCCCCCCGGTGCCCCCCCGGGGCCCGGGGGCCCCGCCGCGGGCCGCGGGGACAAAACCGGGGGGCGCGTCTGCCTTGGATTTAAACCTGACCGCGCCCCCTGTGCCGCCCCCCGCCCTCTGCCGTCGGGGCCCGCGGGGCCTTTGTCCTAAGGCGCGCGCGCCCCGGGTTCCCCCGGGGTTTTAAAAAGGGGCCAGGGGCCCTGATTTTTGGAAAATTTGCCAGGCACTTCCCCCTATTTAAGGTTTTACGTCCCCACAATCACTCCTTGCTGGATCAAAGTTCCCCGTGCCCCTAGAGAAAGCTTTCCAAAAAAAATCCCCCTTTTCCCTTTTTTAAAACCGTGTACCAAACCCCTTCAACTTTTCTCAACCCGAACCCTCTGCCGCCTGCCCCCCCCTTCCTGCCTGTCAACAAACCACGAACCCCCTGCCGCCTCCCCCCTGCCCTTTCCCCTCCTGTCTACAAACCAAACGAACCCCTCCCCGGCCTTTCCCGGGCCCGGGCCTTTGCCCACGCCCAACGACTCTCGGACTACATTCTGTCCCAAACCTGCACCCGGCTGCCCCCCGCAAAAAGGGTCACTTCGGGGGGGACGACCGGGTTTTAGCCCACGCCGCAGCAAGCCCAAACCCTTTTTTGCGGGGGGTTTCTGTTAAAAACCCGGGGGGGCTACTTAGTTTCCCCGTTCCCTGGCTTGGCTTAGCAATAAACGCTTCGGTGGCCCCGGGGAAATCCACTACCCAGCCGTTACATTTTAGTTTCCGGGCCATGGATCCCCCAAAATTTGCTCTCCCCCAAGAAACGGGATTTTACGACGATTTTCCCCCACAATCGCAACAAACGCCAAAAAGGTCAGCAGGGGGCCCACTCCCCCGCCATGATGCTTCAGCCCTCGCACCCCAGCACAGTCTCCGCCCCCCTTCCGTGGCTCCTCATTCTTTCTGCATTTCCTTTGGGGCCAAACCGGGGGAACCCAAGCTTCGGTTCCCTCAACCCTCCACTTTCCCGGTGATCCCAAGCCCCTCCCGGGGGTTTTCATTACTCAGTGCTCAATGCACGGGGAGTAAATGGGGAAACATTTCCTCGGAGGGGTCCAAAGGGGCCCTTTGGGGTGAGTCAAACCTTTTCCGGAAGGCCGGCTTGGGCAACCCCCCTCGGGGGACAGGAACGACCCGGGTACTGGGGACCTACAGACCTTCCTCCGGGAATTCCGCACCGTCTTCGAGGACCCGGGTCGTTGCTTCCTCCGCCGAGCCCCCCCGCCCTCTTAGTCTTCGTCAGGCGAGCCCTTCTGTGGTGACTATGGGGTTTCAATTCCGTCCCCTTTCCCTTCGGAGCTCCCCATGGAAAAAGGGCCCCCCTTCTGCGCACCTTAAAAAGGGGTCTGCCAGAAAGGGTAAAAAAACCCTTTGGCACAAGAGACCTCCCTCCCCCCTTTAAACATTTAATTTTTCTTGCCCCCCCGCATCGAAATAAGGTTCGCTGAGGGGCGGGGGATTTCGCCAAAAAGAGAGGCGCCCCGCCTGGGTTGGCGGTTTCACCTGGCTCCTGTTTCCCCCTTCCCCAAAAATTCCCAAACCCGGCCTAAAACCCAGGGGTTTGGGGAACCCGAGCAAGTGGCCCCGGGCCCCATTTAAACAGAGCAAAACCCGAACCGCCCGTAAAGAAAACTATCCCTCTATTGCCCCCCACCCCCCGCCCATTTTCCCCGCAAAGGGTTGTCCCCTTCGCCTCACCTCCCGGGAAACCTCTTCCCCTTAGGTGCCGTGGAAAAGGCGGTCCTGGGTTCCCGTTTCATCCTCTCCCCCTTTTATGATCCCTTTTTGGGGGTGATTTTCAATGCGGGTTTTCCCCCGTTCCGGAGTTCTCCCTTTTCCTGGATTCGGGTTTCTGCCGGGAACTTCATCTTAGCCTCACGGGTAACCCGGTCCCAAAAACCTTTAGCCCGGGCTGGGGGAAAACCCGCTGTTTAACTCCTCTTAAAGGGGAGCTCCTAAACTAAAACCCATCCAGAAATTTAACCCGGCGGTGAGGGTTTTCCGGTGGGGGCTCTAAAAAAAAGAAGTTGGGTTTTCCCGTCCTGCCCCCGTCTTCCCCCGGCGATCCTTTGGGTTTCCCCTGGCTGCAAAGCACGCCCCTACGCTCAAATTGGAAACACGAAGCCCTTTCTTTGGGGCCCCGGAATGCCAGAACCGATCCCGGGGAGGTAAAAACGCCCCGGTGCCTCCCATTTCTCGGGCCCCCGCCTGTAAAGCCGTTGCCAGGCCTCCCGGCCGAGAAACCGGATTTTTGGCGAGGGTTTTTTCCCCCCGAGAAAAAAGGCTGAAAAAGCTACCACCCTAAAAACCCCCATATGACTGCCCCATAGACCCCCTTTCCCCCGGAACAAGCCCTCCAGGGGGGTGGGGTTCAAACCCTTTTCCTGTCCCCCGAGACTCGGGCCCATGCCGGTTTACAAACAGGAAATTTTTGGAAAAAGGGTTTTCATACGCAAGTCCCCTCCTGGGCCCGCCGGGGCGGCTTTTTTTTTTCCGTCCAGAAAAAAGAGGGGGGTCTTTTTCGGCCTGTATAGATTACGGGGGGACAAACAAGATCAGGGTGAAAAACCCGCAAAACCCTCTCCCCCTGAATGGGAGCTTTTTTAAATCGTCTTGGGGGAAAGCCAAGGTTTTTTCCCCAAATTGGCCCTTTGGCGGTGCCTATAACCTCGTAAAAAAAAATTCGTGGGGGGGGACGATTTGGAAAAACAGCCTTCAACCCCCGGGGAAACGGCCATTTTCGAGTACCCTCGTAATCCCTTTTTGGGCTATGCAACGCCCCAGCCGTATTCCAGGATTTCGTAATGACGTATTCAAGACCTTGCGTACACCTGCGTCATAGTTTACCTGGACGATATTCTATTTTCTCTCCTGACCACAGACATCATCGGGTACAAGAAAACCCGGGTTTCCTGCGACGCCTGGGGAACAATCGACGGGAAACCAAGCGGAAGAAATGTGGGTTTCCACCGGGCCCACCCTTCCTTTTCCGGGGACAAAGCCCTCCGCCCCGTGGCTGCAAGGGCCCCCAGTTTAACTGTCCGCGACCCCTGAAAGGGGCCCCCCCCTGTGGGCTTCGGGCGATTAAACCCGCTTCCGGGGGTTCCCAACTATTCCCGGGCCCCAAAGTTTATTCCCCACTTCTTTTCCCTGGTGGCTCCCTGTGGCCCTCCCCCCGGGAAGAATGCCAACCCAGATGTTTTTGGGCCCCCCTCAGCTGAGGAAGCATTCTCTCAACTGAAATGGCGTTTTTTTTTCGGCTCCATCCTGGTTCGCCTATCCGGGTAGGCCCTTTAGCCTGGAAGTGGGTGCCTCCCTTTCCCTGGGACAGGGGGGGGTCCCGACTCAGAAGGCCCTAAAGGCAAGACTGTTTTTTGCGGTTTCTTTTCCCCGGACCTTCTCGCCGGGGAACGCAACTACACCATAGGAATCCGGAAAATGCTGGCCATCCCAAAATTTTTACTAAAAGGGGTGGCGACAATTTTTCTGGAGGGGCCCGTCACCCATTCGAAAGTCTTCACGGACCACAAGAATCTTCATACCTCCAAACGGCCCAGCGTCTGAAAAACCCGCCCCCCAGGTGGTCCCTATTTTTTCCCCCTTTTTTTTAAATTTAGGGTACACTTCCGGCCAAACCGAAAGAACGTCAAGGCTGGGTGCCCCCTCCCGAAACCTCTGACGTCCCCGGAGAAAACCTGTGTCCCCGCACATCAAATTTCTCCCGGGAAAGGTTGAAACCACGTGGCCCGTTTGGGCCCCTTTGGGGGGTAAACCCCCAAGGGAAGGGCCTACGTTCGTCCCCCGCGCTCAGACGGAATTCTGGAGTGGGGGGGGTTTGTTTTTTCTTCTGGTGGGCACCCCGGATACGAAATTCCCCACGCCCCCCATCTCACCCGGGGCTACGGTTTGGGCCCACCCTGCCCCCCCGAAAATCCAAGACTTTGTTTCCCCGCCTGGGGGCAAATGTTTCCCGGAACCAAAGGTTTTTCCCCGCCCATTAGGGCCCCGGGCCCCCTTAGTCCCTCTGCCCATTTCCCCGAGTCCCCATGGGGCACACTCGGGATGGACTTCATACGGCCTTTCCCCCCTTTTAGGGGAAATTCCCGTCATCGGGTGGTCACGGGTAAATTTTTCCCCAAAAGTCCCCACTTTGTTTCCCCCTTCCCCCGGGGCTTCCCCCGGCCCCCCAACTGGGGGGACATTTTTTTTCCCCCATATTTTTTTGTCTGCATGGATTACCCTCGCATATCGTGTCTGATCGGGTGTCCAAATTTTTCTCCAAAAATTTTGGGGGGCCCCTGTGTTTTCGCTTTAAAAAAATTTTAAAATTTGGGCTTTTTTTCTGCCCACCAAACCCCCAGACGAATGGTCAAGTGGAAAAGGGGAAATCAGATTAAAGGGGGAATACCTGCGCCATTTCGCGCCGGCTGGCAGGGCAACTGGGCCAGCTGCTTCCCTGGGGGAAATTTTCCCCACAACCCCGGACTCTGATTTTACAGGCGTTTCTCCAATTCCCCGGTGGTCCTAACGGTCCCCACCCCAAAAGGGCCCGCCCCCCCCCTTGGCAAAGGGCCTTTTTCCAGTTTCCCGCTTTGGGCAACCAAGTACGGACATTAAGACCATTTGGCGGAATCCGACTTGCCTTAACCCCGGGCCGCTACCCCATGAAGACCCAGGCCGACAAGAGAAAAGGGGCCGCCCCCCACTTTTCCCCCAAAAAGAAAAGTGGGGGCTCCTCGCCCAAACGTTTCGCCTCAAGGTCCCCAGCTACAAATTGGGGCCCCACGATTTCTGGGGGCCTTTTTGAGTGCTTTCCCTCAATAAATTCCCGTGTGCTACAAGCTCTCCTACCCCCTTTTCTTTAGAATTTCCCAACGCCTTCCACGTTCCCCCCCCTTAAGCCCCCTGGGCCGAACCGATTCCCCAGAAGGAAGCGGGAAAACCCCTCTCCCGTCGGAATCCCCCTGATTTTTTTGAAGTGAAGGACATCTTAAAAAATGAAGATCGTCAGGGGGAGGCGATTTTTTCCCTTTTTGATTGGAGGGCCGGAAACCGGGAAACCAATATCCTGAACCCCGGGCCTTATCCATAAGTTTTTTTCCCGCCTAAAAAGAGGGGGGACCTAAGGGGGGGGGGAACTGTCACGGGCCCGCCCCCCCCCACCCGGGGGCCGCGGGCGGGGATCCGTGGTCCCCCCCCCGGTGGCCCCCAAAAAACCCGGGGGGGGGTGCCCCCCGCTGGCCGCGGGGCTACCGGGGGGCTGCGTCTGCCGTGGACTTACCTACCGCGCCCCGTGCCGCCGCCCCTCCCGCCGGGCCCAGGCCGCGTTGCCTGTGTCCCCAAGGCCGCGCGGCTCGGTTTTCCCCGGGGTTTTTAAAAACCAGCGCCCTGATTATTGGTTTAAAAAGCCCGGGGGGCTTTCCCCCCAAATTAAAAGTTTACCCCCCCCCCCAATCACTCCTTGCTGGGTCTAGTTGCCCCTTTCCCTAAGAAAGCTTTTCCCAAAAAAATTTTTCTCCCTTAAACCCTGGGAAAACCCGACCCCTTGTACGTTTCTCAACTCCGAACCTCTTCCCCTGCCCCCCAAACCCTTTCCCGCCTTCCCAAAGACCACGAACCCTGCCGCCTGCCCTGACCTTCCTGCCTGTCCTACGACCCCGAACCCTGCCCCGCCCCCGCCTTCTGCCCGCCCACGGGCTACGACTCTCGGGCTACGATTTTTTTTACCACCTGCAAACCCCGGGGCCACCGCAACAAATCACGTAGGGGGGACGACCGGGAGCCTCACGGGCCCCAGCCCAAATCCATCCTGCTTGCGGCGGGGTCCCGGTGAAAACCGGGGCTACTTTGATTCCCCTTTCCCCGGGGGCTTAGCTATCATCGTTGCGGGGGTCGGGGGGATCCACTACCCACCTTTAAAAAGTGCCAATACCCCTTTACCGAGGATGTTGATCAAAAGAGCTAATATTGACCCCTATGATGGATCAAAATGGCGTCCGAAAAGAGAGTGAGTCCCCTCCATAACAAAAAATATAATAAAATATAAATAAAAAAGGCCCCCAATACAAAAAAAAAATTGGGGGAGTGAAATTTTAAAAAAATAAAACATAACTTTTAAATTCAATAAAAAAAAAAAAAGGCCAGCTGAGAAAAATTTTTACACGTAGGCACCCCCCATAGCCCTTTTTGAAAAGCCTTTGAAAGAAAAATTTAATTTTCAAGGTAATGGTTACAATGTACATATATCAAAGCACTACACATGCATGATTTCAGAAAAATGGCTATATTTTATTTTAAACAGGCTTCCCAGGTCCTGACGTGTTGCATATAATCTAATTTGGAAAACAGTGGAACTATCTCTAAAAGGTATCCAAAAGGGTAAACTATTTTGCCCAAGGGTTTGATTTCGGAGCCCCGACCCAAGAAAAAACTACCCTTAAAAAGAACATTTCCCAATAAAGCCCAAAACCCCTCCTTCAATGTAAATTAAAAAAAAATTGGGGGTCCCAATAAGCCAGATTAATGTTTAAAAATGCACCAGGAAAAAAAACCCACATCTTTGGAGACCCTGTGCTGTGGTCGACAAAACTAAAATTGGGAAAATTTTTTGGCCCCAAAAAGGGCCATTGTTTTCAATTTTCGGAAAAGGGGGAACTTTTTAAAACCCCAAACCCATCCTAATTGTGGGAAAACAGGGGTTGGGGAGCATCTGTTTGTGGGGTTGTTTTACTGCGGGAGAGACTGATGCACTTCACAAAATAGATGACATCTTTAGGAAAGAAGATTATGTGGCAATGCTGAAGCAACATCTCAAGACATCAGTGAGGAAGTTAAAGCTTGGGTGGTAATTGGTCTTCCAAATGCACTATGACCAAACTGGTTACAAAGTGGCTTAAGGATAACCAAGTCAATGTTTTAGAATGGCCACATCACAAAGTCCTGATCTCAATCCTATTGAAAATTTATGGACAAAGCTGAAAAGGCAGGTGCCAGCAAGGCAACCTACAAACATGGCCCATTTACACCAGTTCTGTCAGTAGGAATGGGCCAAAATTCGTACCAACTATTGTGAGAAGCTTGTGGAAGGATATCCAAAACGTTTGACCCAAGTCATACAGTTCTAATAGTGTTGTTCATATTACCATAGAATATAATGGTAAACCGAAAAAAAATTTGTAAGTGGGGCAAAATGTGAAAAAAAATGTAGATGCGCCATGTTTGTGGGAGTTTAGATTTTACGGCATTCAATCTTTGGTAAAAATGATATGTTATCTATATTTTACTGGTTGATAGACATCCAGTAAAACAATACCAAACATGTTGGGAGTCCGTTATGTATTGGTACCGTAAAAAATTCCAAACATTTTCTATTTTTGAAATTTGTGCGGTGGCACCATTTGCTGCGACCAATAACTTTATTGTACGAACACCTACGAACTTGAGTGAGGGTGCATTTTTTGCAGACGGAAGTGTAGTTTTTATTGCTACCAGTTTGGAATGCATGCGACTTTTTTGATTAAATTTGTTCCAATTTTATGGGACGTGTTATGACCAAAAAAACGAGTTTGGAATTTTTTTTCATATGCGGTATTCAGCATATGGCATAAATGATGTTATATTTTAATAGATCTGACTTTTTTGGATGCGACGATACCAAATATGTGTAACATTTTTAACATTTTATTTTTTTTTTATTTGCAAAAGGAGGGTGATTTGAACTTTTGATTTTTTTTACACTTTAAAAATACTGCTATCAAATACCAATATGTATGTAAACTTTTGACTGCAGAATGTAATAAAAATGCCTTAAAAATGATCTCTCATTATTCTGGCATTTTGCAAATATAAATAATTTTGGTACTCCTAATTAGTGTTGAGCGATTATTATCGACAAAGTTGAAATCGGCACAGTTTTTATGTTGATCCAAATTTTTAGATCATGCGATAATTTAGGTTAAAATCTGTGCATCATCTATTAAGATCGCGCCATTTTTGGCGCTTCCTGTCATTTTGGCGGCCAGCAAATCAGCTTACAGAATAGAGCAGGGTGAGATGTGTGTGCGACGTCATGACTGGGATGTGTATGGTTGCGATTGACGGGAAAAAAATCACATGACCTCGTTTTACATAGAACAGCGTTTCCTGTTCAGCCTCAGTGTCTCTCAGCGTCTCAGAGCAGTAGGACCTGCGTTCTGCTTGTGTCCAAACAGCTCAGCGAAATTAATCTATTTCTTCACAGAGAAAGCGCTACTGTTAGCTGTGATGTTTACAACTTAGTTAGATTAGTGATTGGAAGATTTTATGTAGTTAGGTAGAGAATTTTAAAGGAGCTTCTACCGCTGTAAAGTCACGAGGGGGGAGCGGAAGGAGGGCCCCCGCGGGCGAACACAGACAAGCTCTATAAAGAATACTGGATAAAGTTCACCAAGACTTAGTGTAGACATTGCACTGCAATATGCTTTATTTTTAACAGTTTTCTATTGAAATATTTCCTGGATATTGGGCACCTGAACTTATATTAGGATACACATCTTTTCTAGTAACTGCAGGTCTCTTTGTTAGGTGCAAAACTCCACTTTAATTATCAGTATACATTTCAGACAGGTGTTTTATTTTCAATTTTGCCATTCCACCTTTGTTGATATATCCACCTTGCAGTTAAATTAGAATCCAGCAATATTGTAGTCAGCACAGGTTGATAGGTGCCAAAAAAATACCTTTTATTATCCGAATACATTACAGATACGTTTTTTTTGCACTTTTGCCCAGTCCAGATTTGTTGATAGAGCCACCTTGCAGTTAAATTTGAATCCAGCAATTGTGTAGTTACCACAGGTGAAAATTTATAGGTGCCAAAAATTACTTTTATTATCCGAATACATTACAGATACGTGTTTTTTGATTTTGGCGCACCACAGCTTTGTTCATTGAGGCACCTTGCACTTACATGTGAATACTGCAATTTTGTAGTCACCACAGGTGAATTGAAAGGTGCCAAAAATACCTTGTATTATCCGAATAAATTTCAGATACGTGTTTTTTTCACTTTGTCGCAGGGCCCGCTTTGTGTTGATAATCTACTTTGCAGTGAAATTTGAATACAGCAATTTTGTAGTCACCACAGGGGAATTGATAGTTGCAAAAAAATACCTTTTATTATCCGAATACATTTCAATACATGTTTTTTCACTTTGCACAGGCCAGCTTTGTTGATAGATCTACTTTGCAGTTAAATTTGAATCCAGCAATTCTGTAGTTACCACAGGTGAATTGATAGGTGCCAAAAAATACCTTTTATTATCCGAATATATTTCAGATACGTGTTTTTTGACTTTGGCGCACTACAGCTTTGTTCATTGAGGCACCTTGCACTTAAATGTGAATACTGCAATTTTGTAGTCACCACAGGTGAATTTAAAGGTGCCAAAAATACCTTGTATTATCCGAATAAATTTCAGATACGTTTTTTTTTCACTTTGTCGCAGGCCAGCTTTGTTGATAGATCTACTTTGCAGTGAAATTTGAACTCAGCAATTTTGTAGTCACCACAGGTGAATTGATAGGTGCCAAAAATACCTTTTATTATCCGAATACATTTCAGATACGTGTTTTTTTTCACTTTGGCGCAGGCCAGCTTTGTTGATAGATCTACTTTGCTGTTAAATTTGAACCCAACAATTTTGTTTTGATTTGAGGGATTTGAGAATAGCTGTGATTTGCCGCTTTTAATAAGAGACTTTCCAAAAACTCTTCCAAAACCTTCAAAAATGTTTATATTTCTGAACATGGAGCAAATTCAGGTGGAAAAGCGAGCAAGGGGGGTAGGACAGGGAGGTAGAGGACGAGAGAAGATGCTCGTTCCAGTGCTGGCGACAACACGCATGCCAGCGGATCGTCAGTTGCAGGACCGTCAGGCCTGTCATCGCTGTGTCGGGACCCTGTGAATCTCAGTAACGAACAGCGTCGCCAATCTGTCCTTCAGTGGTTAATGCAACCTCATCCAGCAGTCTTACCTCCTCGTCCTCCCACCCACGTGCACAAATGTCGTCATCAGCATCACACAGCATCCTTCCAACATGAAGCAGCCCAAATGTCAACTCGTGTACCCACCACTGTGGATAATCCATTTTCAAAGACCTCTTTGATGACAAAAAAGCGGTTGGGTCAGAAGGCATGTTAAAAGATCAGAGGCCAAAGAGGATGATTTTCTCTGCTCTGACGCCCAGTTTACTGATGCCCTCAGAGGAGGAGAAGGAAGCCGGTCAAACGGCAAAAATCACGGGCGGTTTGGCAACGCCTTGAAGTCCCTCTTGCTTGTAGCCCGCAGCTCCTGGATGCAGAATGTCAGGACGACGAAGTTTACCTGTGTTGTATGATGATGATGATGACATTGCGGATCCAACGTTGTTCTTTTCAGCAGAATTTGCTTGCGAGCGCTTCATCAGTGGACGAGAGGAATACGATGGGGTATTGTCAGTATGGGGTTTCCCGCCTCAAAAAAGGGAGAGGGCGGTCGCAGAAGTCCGCTGATAATATTCCGCCAGCCCCGGGCTGCGCAAACCCCGCTCCCTCGCTTTATTTGTCGTCAAAAAAGGGCCAGGACCTCTCAACCTGGCCTTCTTTGAGCAACCTCTGATACAAACCCAGCGATGTCATATGCCGCCTTTTGCCGTAAAACGCATAAGTTTGAGGCAAAACCTTAAAAATGGTTAACCACCACCAACATTTTCTAGTCACATGCAGCGAATGCAAAGGTTGAAAATGGAGGGCAACAAATTGGCCAAAAAAGGCCAGACCGACACCGGCCTCCAACCAAATGTCCCCACCCTCTGTCTCCGCCTCCTCCTCCGCCACCACCAACGTTCCTTAGCTGCCCAAGTCCTCAGAAATCATGATCAGGGGTCACCTCCGCTTTCAGCCTCCACCATCCCCCCGAGTACCACCAGAGCAACCAAGATCCATCCTAAAACCCCCTTCTCCTTCCGCCATTTGAAAGACCTGCACACCGTACAGCGGCCAGTCTAGCACCTGCCTTCTGTCTTCCAGGTTTTTTGGGGGCAGAATAAAAAACACTTAACCCAAACCATCCCAAAGCCAAAAGCCTTGAATGTCGGGATTGCCAGCTTTTGGCCCTTGGAAATGTTGCCTTTTTCGTCTGGTGGACACAGATAGGTTTTTCCGCCATGTCAATGGCCCTTGCCTGCCCCCAATACCAGATAAACCCAAACAGGCATTTCTTTTGCCAGAAAAGCCGTCCCTGCCCTGGCCAGCCACGTGGGCATCTAAAATTTCAAGCCGCTTTTTCTGCATCTTGGCCAGAAAAGTTTAATCTGACCACCAACACATGGACTTTGGGAAGCAACGGCCAAGGCCCGCTATATCTCTGGTGAACAGCTCACTGGGTGAGCTGGGTGGAAAGTCTCTGGGGGTTTACGGTGGCTCTCAGGCTCGGCGCACCGCTCTTCAAAACCGGCAGGGATGGTGCAGGGTTCTTTCCCCCAAGGTTCCTCGTGTGGCATCACGGGCCCGAAGCACCAGGCCGTGTTTGGAAAATTTAATCTGTCTTGGGGACCGTCCACACACAGGTCCGGAGCTGTGACGGCTCTCCGCAACGAGACCGAGTGCGGCTGGGTGCCAAGAACCTTGTGCCAGCAAGGTGGGTGTGCGATAACGGGCGAAATCTGCTGGCCCGCCCTTAAGATCGGTAGGCTGGAGCACATCCCCTTGCCTGTCACATGTCAAAGAACCTTGTTGTCCAGAAATTCTAAAAAGCTAAACCGGGTCTGGACTGCCTGCTGAGAAGGCTCGAAGTCCCAAGTTCCCCACTTCCCCCCGTTTCGCACCCTGCTTGGTCCCCCCTGGCTGCGTTGCAGCGTCAGCTCGGCCCTCCCCGTCAACCGTCCATTTTTTGACCGTGGCAACACGCTGGAATTCCACCCCTCCACATGCTCCAGCGATTGTGGCAGCAGCGCAATGCCGTTAACGCAGTACGAAGTGACACATGGCCTGACAAGCAGCGGTGCGGACCTCGGGGTTGAGCCACCGAGAGTGGAGGCAAGTGAAAGAGCTCTGCACCATCCTTTTGCCATTTTGAAGAAGCCACCAAAATGGTCAGTGCGGACAATGCCCTTTTTCAGCAAAGAGCATTGGTGGGACTTAGTTTCTGAACGATCGTTGGACACTCTGAAAAAAACAGGTCCCGCCTGCGACGGAGGGAGGAGACGGACACAGAAGCGGACACGGAGCCTTTCTCCCCCGTCAAATCCACAAGGCCCAACAGTTTCCAATTTCATCGTCCTTTCATTAGGCCATGGGGTTTTCCGGGCCAGGCTAGTGCCCAAAGGGGCGCTCACTCTCAGGGGGCATCATCTCAGGCAATCAGGGGTGTGTTTTATGCTGTGCCGGAGGGCCCCAAAAACGGAGGAGGAGGAAAAAG
>JAODAL010059477.1:0-21459 GCA_025379985.1 Phyllomedusa bahiana
GTAGGGGACGCCCTTTGATTATGCCCGGGTAAAAGGGATTTGGGGGCAAAAAAATGGTTAAAGCGTCGGGGAGCGGAGGTTTTTTTAAAGTACACCCCGGGTTCTCGAACTGCTGCAGACGAAGCCCTGCACCACCCGACGTAAAAAAGGTCGGGGGGGTTGGGAAGTTGGGGGGTTTTTAAAGAGAAAAAACGGACAGCATAAAAATAGCTTTTATTAACCAACCCAAAAAACCTGCCTTTTTTTACCCTAAAACCTGGGCTTTCCCCAGTTAAAACCCCCAGTGAAGTTGCGCTGAGGACGGGGGTTGATTTCCGATATGGGGACTTCTCCCCGACTCCTCAGTTTGAGGACAACTTTTTTCCCTTAGCCCCAAACATGGGAAAGGGTGTCGGTCAAGCTGAGGTGGCGGAGAGAAGCAGGTTGTCCCCGCACTGGGAAACTTAAAGGGTGTTTTCCCGGGTTCGCCAAGCTTTTTTGGGGAAAAAACATTTTTTTAGGGTTTTTTTTGGGGAATGCAGTTTTTTCATGCGGGCCCGGTATCACTTTGAATGGGGCCAGAGTTAATTTAAATTTAAGGGACAATCTCTGTACTTTTGCGCGGAAAAAATTGGCACTATAAAAATTTGATTTTAAATAAATAAGGGTTTTCCAGGAACAAAAAAATTAAATATATAAGGAATAGGATTTTATATTTTTATATATATATTTATTATATATATTTATAAAAATTATATATATATAATATATTTTATACTGTTAAAAACCATTTTTTTATTTTAAATTTTTTATTTTAAAACAGTTATTTTTCCCGGGAAACCCAGTTCATTGAATGTTTTATTTTGGGCCCCTAATTTAAAGGACTAAAATTAAATTTTTCATTTAAAACCTTTTTGTAAGGGCCCGGGGGGAAAAAAAAAGTGGTTCCACTGGATCCCCCAAAGCGGATGGAAAAAGGCCCCACGCCAAGGGAGCGGGTTGGTTCAAGTGGCCCCGGGTTATTCACCCGACCCCGCCTAAAGGCGGAGGGCCTTTTGCTGCAGGGGGGGATTCCAAAAGGTCGTTTCCCCCCTGACGCGACTAGCTTGCGGAGGCAGCGGGGTTTGCAGCAAAAGGTAAAAAGTCGTTGGGAAAAACTCTTTAGTCGGAGCAGGCGGATAGGTCGGGGACAGGCGGCAAAGGTTCGTGGTCAGTGGGGACCAGAACCAAAGGGTTTTCGGTAACGCGAATAAAAAAACGAGGCTACGGTGCCTTCTCATGCAAGGACTTGTAGGGGTGGAGCCTTTATATAGGGTCGGGCAGCGGCAATCCACCAAATTTAACCGGGCACTAAATTTTCCCTTTTTTTTTCTGAGCGAGCCGGCCCCACACCTTTTTAAAGGGACGAAAGGGCGCGTGCATCGGCTGGTGGGGTTTGGAGAAACGGGTGGGGGGTGTAATGCCCTTGGGGAAGGGGTGTGCCCAGCGCGATACTTTGGACCCTGGTGCCAATCGCCCCCGGAAAAATGGAAAATATGGGTTATGAATTTCGCCGGAAACATGACGTGCCCCCCGCCCCCCTTTGGGCCCCTTTCCCTTTTTTCTGGCCCGAGGAAAATTTTTGCACCCAAATCCGGTCCAAGATGTTGTCTTCCGGCTCCATTGGGCCTTCTTTAGGCGAACCCCCGTCGAAAAGGAAAATGTTTTTTTTTTTTCCCTTTTTCATCTTCCCGTCCAGGTCTTCTTTTCAGTGAAGGGTGTTGGTTTATTTAGCTTTTGAAAAACCCGGGGGGGCAAACTTCCAGGAAAAAAACATTCAGGACCATAGGTTTTAAAAAGGGGGACATGGGGAAATAGTTTGGAATACCCCATGGTTGGCGGGAGCCGGGGGTTTTTAGGCAAACCCGGGGTGATGCGCTTGGGGTACCCCGGGAAAAGGTTTCCCAAAAAAACGGGGACCTAGTTTGTAAATGGGGACTTTTAAACGGGAAAAATATATGATGTTTTTCCCCACCTTTCACCAAAGGGGGGAGGAAGGGGAAGGCCGTCTATTCTTGTCCGCTTGGGGGTTTCATGGGGACGGGGAAGTTGATTTCAGAGACTGCGTTTTTCAGGTCCCAAATGCCCCCCATATCCCGGCCAGCATAAATACAGGAAACCCCGGACGGGGATGGCAATGGGAGTGGAGGGCGGGGATGGGCCTTTCACAATGTTTAAAAGGGGGAAGCGCCGGGATCAGAATTTCCCGGGGTTTTTTTTAAAAATCCCCAAGGGAAGTAAAAAGCCCCAAACACCATGTTAGGGAAAGAAAGATGTGGGCCAAAAAGCCTCCCCGGTCTGGTTTTATTTCTCCTTTGGCCTTTTTTCTGGGGGGTGGTTTGGCTGAGGGGAATTCCGGTTTCCCCCTGGGAACTGAGAAATAGGGGGGCCCGCCCCGAAATTTGAAAGGGCTGGACCCACGATCCCAGGAAAAAAAATAGGGTGGGGGGAGTCGTTTGCGTTGGAAGTTTTGCAGAAAAAATTTTTTGGCTTAAACGAGGAGGATGGTAAAACCCGGCATAGGGACAAAAATGCGTCCTTTTCGAATAACGATCCTTTTACTTCCCGGGTTTTCGGTTTTTAGAAAAGGGGGGGGTGGGGTGGTTTGTGTTGGGGTCCCCTCGCCCTGAGAACCCAAAGGGTTCCCGGGGGTGGCAGAGGCCCGCCGCAGAACTGTGGGTTTGTGGGTTAGGGTTTTTTCAGGGCCAAAAAGGGGACAAGGACTCACGAATTCTCTGTTTTTTTGCAAGGTTTAAAACCACCTAAAATAGAAATGGGAGGAAAACAGAAAAAAACGACTTTTTCGGGGCACCCGGGGGGGGGCCACCAGGAGCAATTCCCCATTTTTAAAATTTTCCTGGGGGAGGGGGGGCGCATGTATGCCTTCCCAAAGGGGGAAACAAACCGGGAAAGGTTTCCCCCGGGGCGGCAGATATCAGGCGCTCAGGAGGAATTATGTGTTGAGGGACACTTCCTCCCCGATCACATCAGAGGCATGGGAGAGGGCGTCGACTTTGACGTTCTTCTCTATAGGATGAAAATGTATCTAGAAGCCGAACTGCGAAAAGAAGAGTGACCACCTGGCTTGGTGCGGATTGAGTCGCTGGGCCGATTGGAAGTTTTTATGATCAGAGTAAATAGTGATGAGATGCCGAGCTCCCTGCAGCAGGTTAGCGTTCATTCCTCCCAAACTGGTCGGGGCCCTTTAAAAATCCCCATGCATCGATCAAGGGGGGATAAATCCCCTGCGGGAAGGGAAACGAAGTTGGAGGTTGGGGCCCCCAGGGGAGCGGAAAACCCCCGGGTTGGGGCAACTGTGGGAGGTTGAGGGAAAGGTGCTGTTTGGGGGGCCCATTTGCTGCTGCATCATGGTTGTCAACTGGCCCCGTTGCGCCAGTTTTCTGGATTTCGGGGGAACAATTTGGCATAAGATTTCCCCCCATGAGAAAGGCATTGGCGGGATCAAGGCTGGGTTTTACTGTAAACGGCCCGGGGGGAAGGGTTTATCCACTGGCCCCCCGGGAAGGCAGGGTGGACTTTTCTTCAGAGGATTCCCCCAGGTCGCTACCCCCCGGGCTGACTAGCTTGCAGGGGGGGGGGGGGCCGAGGTGCAGCGAGGTACAAAATATTGGGGAAACTTGTATCGGAGACGGCGGGTAGGTCGGGTAGGCGGCAAGGTTTCGGGGGTCATAAACGAGAGGAAAGGTTCGGACACGGGAAACACAAAAAGGCTACGGAACGCTTTCTCATGGTAAGGCACTAAAGATCCAGCGGGGTCATGTGGGGGTTTTGGACTTTTTATATAGGTCTGGGGGAAACGGTCGCCCCGACCGATACCCTTTATGGCAGTTTCCCCACATCATCGTCCACCCCGCCTTTGCCTGAGAGCAAATTTTTTGGGATGGCGGTCGACACTTTTATTACAGATGAAACTGACACAGCAGAGAATGGATCCTCGCTGTTAACACTTTAGATGCCATGGCATCTAAGTGAGTGAGAAATGGTGCTTCGCACTGTTCCTCCCTGCGATCACCAAACCTCCCCCATAACCTAAGTGCAGGGGGATGCTCACTTATCATGGCAGCTGGAAGCGTCATGTAGGCTTCCATAGCTGCCATGTATGTACACCTATTGCACCCTGTAATAGGTATTGAATGTAAATCCTATATACAGCAATACAATAGTACTGTCATATAAAGGACAAGGGGGATCATCCCCTTTTGGGTCTTTTCCCCCTTAGGATACAAATAAAAAAAAAATTTTTTAAAAGTTTTAAAAAATAAATAAAGTAACGGGTTGGTGGATTCGCTGGACCACCGCAACGATGTATTAAGCTAGACGGGAGCAGTGTCAAGTAGCCCGGGTTTTTCCCCAGAGCCCCCGCAAAGGGATGGATTCCCCGGGGCTGAGGTCCGGGTCGCTCCCCCCCGTTTCGATGCGGCCAGGTAATGCTGGTACAGAATCGTAACCCAGAGACGAGTCGGAAAAGCAGGAGGTCAGGAGGGTGGCAGGGTTCGGGGTTAGAGACGGCGGGCTGTCGGGAAGGGGGCAATCGGGCCAAGCAGAAACGTAGCAGAAGGGCTGGTACACAGGTAATAAAAACGGAACTCCAAACTCTCTCAAACCACTAACGCACACCAACAATTGGCAGAGAGTGCGGGGGAGTGTCCTTTAATGGGCCCACGGGGGGAAATAAACAAATTACCCTAAGGGGGGTGCGTACGCGGCGGCCTGGACAGGCAAAAAACAGGAACCCACAGGACGGGATGGGTAAGTGCCCGGGCCAGACCCGGGGCAGAAGGGGAGGCAACGACACCCGCACCAGCCCCTATACAGTACCGCCCCCACCCCCCATTAGGTCCCCCCTCTTCTTGGGTTTGAGAGGAAAACAGATACAGGTTGGACTCAGGTTCCCCACAAACGCTCCTCAGGTGCGAACCCCTTCCAGTCAATCAGAAAGAATGCTTCCCCCTCACTGTTTTTTTTTTTTCCCCAGACCTCCTTTCCTCAAAAATGTTATCACGTTGGCCACAGGGGAAGGCAAATAGATCCACGGGAGAAAACGGTTTTAGCACCACAAACTTGAGGGAAAAAAATGGAAGGCGTTCGGGATAAGAGTAGGGGGCAAGGGGTTGTAGGACACCGGGCGTTGCGAACCAAAAGGGCCCCAAAACTTAGGGCCTAAATTTTCTGGCACCGAAACGAATATTTTGGAGAAAACCCCAACTTCATCACCCCGCTTAAATATGGCGGAGGTCTACGGTACCCGCGCCTGGACCTTTGGGGCAGGGGAGGCCCCCTAGAAGGGGCCCGTCGGGTTGCCAGAGGCCTTGTGTCCCACCTTTGGGGCTCCACGGGGAGGAAAGTGGGCCGAGGTAAAAGGGAGAGGCGGGCTGGGGTGTAGCCCAAACCAAAAAAAAAGGAGAGGGGTCCAGGAAACCCATCAGGGAATTTTCGGAACCACCCGGGGGGGCCCCCAAACCGTTACCGCGGGCCGGTACGTGCAAGGTGGTACCAAAACTTTGGAACCCTTTACCTCCCGGTTTTTAGGGTGGTAAGTCGAGAAGACCCCCCAACTGCCACGAGCCTGCGAATCTTGAAAAAACGGGGCCCCCCTATCGGAGACGATATGCAAGGGAGACCATGAAACCCAAAAATGTGGTGAAAGAATATGGGCCCCTGGGGGCAAGGGCAATCCGGACAGCGGAAAAAAAGGAGCCATTTCAAGAACTATCTGTCACCACAAAATGACCGTATTTTTCCCGAGGGGGGAGGTCCCAACAAAGTTCATGGCCAAAGGGCCAGGTCTTTCTGGGACCGGGGGAAAGGGTAAGCGACCCGCGGGGCTGAACAGGGACTTTATTATGGGCACAGGGGGAAGGGCCCTTACAAGTCTCTAAAATCTGAGCGAGGGTGGCCACCAATAATAATGAGCGATTAGTTCAGGGACTTATGGACCCAGGGTGACCAGTGTTCGGAGGCATCCCCCCCTTTCAGGATACGAGGCCCCATGGCGGGCGTACGAGGTTTCCCCGGGGTAAGTTGAAGGTCCCGGGGGGCCGCATGAGGGGTCTTTTTGGAGGAATTATTGGGCAGAGGGGGGCCCAAACCAAGGTCCCAGGATCTAGAGGGGGGGGTCCCCCTTGAGTTCTTCCCAGCTGGCTGAAAAGTGAAGAAGAAATTTTAAAACGGGCGAAAAAGAGTGACCCCTGGCTTGTCGGGATTCAGCAGGCAAATGCAGCAGAAAATTTTTTGGCGGTGGTATCATGGGGAGCGAGCCCCCACAAGTGCCCCCATTTTTTAGGCTAATTTAAATGGCCTTTAAATTTTCGATCACCCTTTTTTTAATTATTTTGGTGGGGGGAAAGGTTTTTAAAAAAGAAGCCGCAAGTACGCAGTTTCCCAGAGGAGGACTTCTGAAGGAGGACAGCACCTGCACCTACTGAGGAGGCGTCCACTTCTAAGACAAACGGAAGCTGCGGGTATGGGCGAGACAGAACTGGAGCAGAAGCGAATGCTGATTTAAGGCAATCAAAAGCTTTTTGGGCTTCTGGCGGCCAGGATTTAGGGTTGGCATTTTTCTTCGAATGGGTCACCAGCGGGGCCACTAGCGTGGAAAAATGTGGGACGAACTGTCTGTAATAATTTGCAAACCCCAGAAAGCGTTGGCTAGAGCGAAAGGCCCACTGGTCGAGGCCACTGTAAGACCGCTGACAGCTTAGAGGGATCCATCTGGAGACCCTGATCTGAGACACTGTATCCCAGGAAAGGCAACGAGGTGCGTTCAGACAAGCATTTCTTCAATTTGGCATATAACTGGTGGTCACAGAGACGTTTGAGCACCTGGCGCACGTGGCGGCAGTGAGTTTCCAGTTCAGGAGAGAAGATTAAGATGTCATCTAGGTAAACAATAACACAGACGTAGAGGAGATCGTGGAAGATCTCATTGACAAAATTCTGGAACACCGCCGGAGCATTGCAGAGGCCGAATGGCATGACGAGATATTCAAAATGGCCATCTCGGGTATTAAAGGCCGTCTTCCATTCGTTGCCTTCACGGATACGAATCAAGTTGTATGCTCCACGTAAATCCAACTTGGAAAAAAAATTTGCGCAGGCAATCAAAAAGCTCCGAGATCAGAGGCAGGGGGTATCGATTTTTTATAGTGATTTTGTTAAGTCCTCGATAATCGATACAGGGCCGGAGAGTACCATCTTTCTTTTCAACAAAGAAGAAACCGGCCCCCGCAGGCGAGGAAGACTTGGGTAAGAAGCCTTTCATACACTACACTGCACTACAAGTCAGCCTCAAAGAGCAGGGAGATGCTCGCACATACCGAGTTTTTCCCCTATAGTTTCTATGGGAGTTTTCATTATAGCTGAGCGAGTGTGCCCGTGCATATTTGGAACTCCCATAGATATGAACAGGGGAGAGCTGCATGAGCACGGCCATCTTCCTGTCCTCTGAGGCTTTCGTTAAAGTGGAATTTGCGAAGAAGCATATCCACTAGGTTGTGCAGATGTTTAGACAATTTTATTTTAACAACTGCTTCTGTTGTTTATAGACAAATTGCTTCTATGTTGCAAGTGACTCTTACTTAAGGCTAATAACAGAAATATTGGTTCTTTATAGTTGTGAGAGTATAAATCTGGAATTTGCTACCCATGGCGATTGTGATTAAAAATAGTTGGACATCTACTGAAGACAAAAAATAATACACACATTCCAGAAACAAAACATAGAGCACAGGACGACCATTGATCCAGTAGAAATGTAATATCTAATGTTTTAGCCAGGAAAGATTTTTCTTCTCCTAGTAAGGCATTGGCAATTGTCCCCTCATGGTATTTACTGTCTTTTAGAGATCAATGGAACTTTTAGAGAATAAAAATACACCTTACTGAGTGCTGGACTGGACAAGTGTTATTCAATCCATTCTCTTAGTGTGTCTCAAAAATGAAACAAATGAAATAGGCATAAAATTGGATTTGAAGTAAAATTACACATTTTTCTAAAAATAGAGGTATAAATTATAATTATTATTTTTTTTTAAATATGAACAACGTGTGGTGAAATTTTATTCATTTTTATTGTGGTATTGTAATGTAACAGGGGAACAACAGGTGGTGGACCCACTGAGCCAATAATGGGCTTACTCTGAGGGAGTGTGACTACGCTGCCATTGAGTTCTTCACAGAGCCTTTGATATCAAGGATGGCTTAACCAGATGTCTGCTAGATGTGAACTCAGAGCAGTCTCAGACACTGGCAGCTGGCCAGGCAGGTCAGAAGCACCAAGGAATTACTACATTTGCTATTTTGCCATATGCAAACTTAAACTCTATCAGTTACCAATCTATAAAGCAATAAGACGTAACTTTTATTATGTATAACGCTTAACCTCTATATACACTATTTAAAAACCTGATTTCTGACCTCTCAATTTATGCATTTCTAGTTGTGAAGGAATAACTCCTTTTCTATTATCAAGTCTGGTGGGACACCACCTATTAACAGGGAAACCTTATATATACAGTGATTTACTAACTCCAATAAGGGATCCAAAACATCCCACTTGGGCAGTCATCCCTAATCTGATGGGCATAAAACATATAATGTTTCCTTGTGAGACCCTCTGCAGCGGGCTAACCATAAGGCCTGAAGCTTTATTAAAATGAATATGTATATTAGATACAGAGGAGAAGAGGTTTATGGGAAGAGTAAAAAATAGCAGTGTACAGTATAATGGAGTACGTATTCCCCATGAATATGCATCTTAGACATAGAGGAGAATAGGTTTATGGGAAGTGATATAGTTAGTAGTGTGCTGTAAAATGTAATACCTATTCTGCTTAGTCCGTTCTAGGTGAGCCGCACACACGCAATAATATGAGAGAAGTTGGACGGAAGTCCATCACAGTTAGGGCAGAAATGTCCATTGGTACAGTACGCGGGCGCGGGCGGCATGGTAAGATAGGGCGCAAGCCCGCTATGGAGATGGTGAATTTGCCTGAGGAATGTTGTTTATAATAACGTAGCAGCAGCACATAGTTTCAGTATGCACGCAGGAGAGTAAAAAGGGGGAATGGGTGTTGTTGAATCTCTGGTGGCCAATTGGTGAGCACCTGAATAGGGTGTGTACCTAACATGATATAAAAGGAAATGAGCTAGACCACATGGGACCGGACCTTTATCCCCTGATGAAGCCAGTTAGCTGGTGAAACATGTTGGGGAGGTCAGGCAAGACATTTTAATTTGTGATTTCTCACCTCTTTCTACAAGTGTCACCCGCTGCAAAGGGTCTCACAAGGAAACCTAATATGTTTTATGTCCATCAGATTAGGGATGACTGCCCAAGTGGGATGTTTTGGATCCCTTATTAGAGTTAGTAAATCACTGCATATAAAAGGTTCCCCTCTTAATAGGTGGTGTCCCACCAGACTTGATAATAGAAAAGGAGTTATTCCTTCACAACTAGAAATGGATAAATTGAGAGGTTACAAATCAGGTTTTTAAATAGTGTGTATAGAGGATAAGTGTTATACATAATGAAAGTTACGTTTTAGTGCTTATAGATTGAGAACTGATAGAGTTTAAGTTTGCCTATGGCAAAATAGTAAATATAGTGATTAAAAGTCACTCTTTGTTCTCTTGTTAGATTTCCATTTTTTTTGGAGATTATTTAACAAGCACCAAGGAAGACACCATACAGAAATAGGGACAAGATAACAGACTCGATGACCAAGATGTACCAGGTACAGATATAAGGAGGATAACAGACATAAATGGAGGCCTAAGAGCACAGACATAAACGGAGGCCTAGGAGCACACATAGGCTGAACACAGTAAGAATGGAGACAAGACAAAGCAAGAACAAGGGCAAGCTAGGAGCTCAGACAAACAAGGAGCATAGACTGGCCAGGAGCATCAGACCAGCTTGGATCCAGACAAGATAAGAGTAAGAACACAGGACCAAACAGGAACAAACAACAAGAATCAAGCAGGGAAGTGTGGGATTGATGCTGAGTTATAACAGTGTTGAGCGAATACTTGCTCATCGTACATCGGTCCGATGGTCGATAGTCGACCATCAACGACAAGATAAACGATGGTTTGATGATAGATTAAGATCGTTTACATTAATGTCTATGGGTAGAGCAAACAAACCTCATTTCTTACACCAAACAGGGCTGGATAAGCTGGATAACATCCACAACAGCCAAATGATACTCTACATCTTGGGCAACACCACTTAGGGTTTATCAAAGCCACAGAAAAAAAAAATCACAGACCATTCCTATCCCTGTCTTGCACCACAGCATGAGCCTTAAACCTGCATGACCCACAAATTAAAAAGTGCCAAGAAGGGCAGTATATTTGAACCCATCATTTTTAACTTGAACTGGACATTGAATATCCCTGTCCGAACTCAGCATGAGCCCTAAAAACCTGCATGACCCCCAGATTTAAAAAGTGCCGAAAAAGGAGTCTTTGTACCACCATTTTAGTTTCACTGGACATTGACTATAACCGTCCCCTGTTCCACAGTATGACTAATAAATCTGTCCTGACCACAGATTAAAAAGTGCAAGAAAAAGGAGTCCTTTCAACCACCATTTAGTTGAACTGGACATTAACTATACCTGTCCTCTGGACACGCAGTGTATGACCATAAACCGGTCACTGACCCTCAAATAAGAAGTGCCCCGGGAAAAGAGGTCTTTGAACCAACATTTTAGTTGAACGTACTTTGACCTATACCTGTCCTGTTCCACAGCATGAGCCCCAAACCTGCATGACCCCAGATTAAAAAAGTGCCGGAAAAAGGATCTTTCAACCACCTTTTAGTTTCACAGTGACTTATACTGTCCCTGTCCTTGGTAGCGCTTGCGCCCTCCGTATGAGTGCTGACCAATAGATCTTCACTTGGAAATACTGTGGTTAACGCTCCTGTTCCACCCAGGTGCCCTTTTTCTGCATTCCTGTTCGCAATTTACTCAACGGCTGGAGGAAACAGTCCCTTTACTTTGGTCACTTCCGTGCTCCATACTCCATGTCCTCTGATAACCTACATCCAGGTCAAGTTTTCCTAACTCCCTTGTTACAATTCAGAGAATTTTTTTACCAGCTATTATGTACATGCAAGTTTTTTGTAGTTTAATTCTAGAAAACACATTTTTAAAATAGGATGGATCCCACCATGTCCTTTGTTTCTCTTTTTTAATTGAATTAAAATGGGTTGTTTCAATACAGGGATTGATAGCTATGTTTAAAGATCTTAAAACAAGTCATTTTGCAATTTGTGTCCATTACCTGTGTCCTACCTATTCCTGTTTCTGACAGCACCCTTGAGCCACTCTATGACAATTGTGAAGAACAAATGTTTTCAGTTAGAACAATTTTTTTTATAATATGACGCTATATTACTGCATTCACAGCAAAATGCCCCCAATAATACAAAGCATGACCCTTGAGTCACTTTGGACAATAGTGAAGAACAAATGGTATGTTTAGAAATAAAAAAAAATTTTATAATAGGACCTGTAGTATAGCTGCATGTCACAGCAAAATGCCCTCCAAAAATTCAAAGCATGACCCTTGAGCCACTTTGGACAATTGTGGAGACAAAGTCTGATTGAAATAACATATTTTTTTTATAATAGGACCTGTAGTATTTGCTGCATTTCAAAAGCACATGACCCAAAAAGTGTATAAAAATGACCTTCTCAGCCACTGATTAAAAATTGTGAGGAGAAATGCCACTTAGAACCACATTTTGTTCCTAAGGAACCATGAATATTGCTGTATCTCACAGCAACCATAACCCCAAAAAATTATAATATGGGACTTCTCACACTGTTAAAAATTGTGAGGGAGAAATGCCACTAAAAGCCTACATTTCCTGTTCCAAAGGACCATAATAATAGCTGTATCTCACGCAACATGACCTCAAAACCATGACAATCGAAAACTTCTAAAGATAAAGTGAGTAAAAGAATACGGTGTTTGTCATGAAACCTGCTGTCTTTTACATTCTCCTTACAGCAAAACCAGCAAATGAACTGTTGGGAAAAGAGAATAACAATTGCAGAATGAAATGAGCATTTAAAAAAAAAAGTTTACTAGAGGACCATTTCTGTTTGAAAAGGAATTTGAAGTAGACTCGCAATAATCCGTGACCTCGGCAAGTGGGGCCACAACATCATCAGAGATCCATGCCTGTTTCATCTGAAGAAAGTCCAACGATCCACATTATCTGTGGAAGCCGGATGCGTTTGTACTGTAATGACCTCCTCTAGCTGTGCTGAAGGTCCGCTCAGATATGACGTCTGGCTGCAGGGCAGGACAACACTCTATGGTGTCGTTGATGAGCCAGCTCGGCATCGTCCATTTTGTGATACCCAGAAGTCTATTGGGGTCCGGAACACATACAAAAACATCGTGTTGAGACGCAGATAGTCGTGCAACCATGATCTTCATCTGGTCTCTGTGGTTGGATGTAGGGCCCTGCATGCATGCGTTGGTTGAGGTGGTAACCAAAGATTGCCAGAGGTCCACCCATAGGCTTCTGCCACCTTGCCTGCTGTCTTGCTCTGCCGCACGGCCTATATCTAGGCACTCTACGGCTGTCACGTCGCTGAAGTAGTTCGACCCGTGACATTTGCGGAACGTGCAGCAAGACGCAACAGAAGTCTCCAGTTGATCATCCAGCAAGGTCCCATTTCCCTGCAATCACTCTCTATTTGGTGATGGGTGGAAGGAAATTGCTGAGTTTTGTTGTACCGGGATCCATGAGGGTGGCCACAAGTAACTGTTGTCTCCTTTTGAAGCCTTAATGCGAGGATCATGTTGAGGAAAGGAGCATCAAGCACTCATTGAGAGATGGGAGCCTTGATTTCCCCATGCCTCTGGGTCGAGGGGCACTAGCAAACTTGATCTATCCTCATCTTCCACCTCCGCCTCAACCATTCGCTCCAACCTCTTTTCCCAATGCACGGGTACGTGCGGTAACGTCGGTCTGGTTCTAGGAATACCTCCTCCTCCTCCGCTCCTCCGCACAGCTTCAACACAGCCCTGACTTGCCTGAGATGATGCACCCTGAGAGCTGATGCCTGCCTTGCACTAGCCCGGGACCCCAGAACCACTGCCTAATGAAGACTCGGATGAACATTGAGAAAACTGTTGTAGCCTTGTGGATTAGACCAGAGAAAAGGGCTCCGTGTCCGCAACTGTGTCCGTCCTCCTCCTCCGCGCTGGCGGGAACCTTTTGTTTTCAGAGTTGTCCAACATCGTTCCAGAACTAAGATCACCACAATGCTCATGCAGAAAAGGGCATTTGTCCACGCACTGACCATTTTTGGTGGCTTTTCAAAACTGGCAAGGATGGTTGCAGAGCTCCTTTCACCTGCCTCCACTCCTCGGTGGCTCAACACCCACGAGGTCTCCCGCACCGCTGCTTGTCAGCCATGTGTCACGTCATACTGCGTAATGGCATTGCGCTGCTGCCCCAATCGCTGGAGCATGTGGAGGGCTGGAATTCCAGCGTGTTTGCCACGTCCAACAATGTAGATGGTTGACGGGGAGGCCAGAGCTGACGCTGCAAACTGCAGCCAGGCGGGACGAATCAGGGTGCAAACGGCGGATAGTGCGAGACTTAGACTTGAGCCTCCTCACAGTGCAGTCCCAGACCCGGGTAGGCCTTTAGAAGATTTCTGGAACGAGCAAGGTTTCATTACAGTGTGCCAGTCAAGGATGTGCTTCCAGCCTACCGATCATAAGGCGGCCCACAGATTTCGCCTGTTATCGCAACACCAGCCTTGCCTGCACAAGGTCCTTGTCACCCAGCCAGCGCTCGGCTCGTTGCGGAGAGCCGCCACAGCACCTGACCTGTGAATGGATGGTCTCGCAAGACAAGATTAATTTCAACACGGAGTCTGTTCCTCTGGTCCCGTGATGCCACCAGAGTGACCGTGGGGGAAAGTACACTGCACATCACTCGTGGTTTTGAAGAGCGTGCGCTGCAGCCTGAAGCCACCGTCACCCCCATAACATTCCCCCGCTCACCAGTGAGCTGTCACAGAGATATAGCGGCCTTGAGCCGTGCATACTAGTCCATGGTCGGTGGTCATGAGGTGGACTTTCCGGCCACAGATGCAACAACGCGCTTGAATTGTTAGATGACACTGGCCAGGCCAGGGCGGACGGCTTTTCTTGCAAAAGAAAATGCCTGCTTGGCATCCTGTATTGGGCAGGCAAGGAGGCCATGACGAGGCGGAACCCCATCTGTGTCCACCAGATCGGAAGAACAACAATTTACCAAGGCCTAAAAGCCTGGCAACAAGCCGACATTCAGGCTTTGGCTTTGGGAAGGTTTGGGTTAAAGTGTTTCATCCGCTCCCAAACTGGAAGACAGAAGCTGGCTGCTTGATGAATGGCCGCAGTACGGCATGCAGTCAACAAACTGGTAAGGAGGAGAATCGGTAGGATGGGTCCTCTGGTGGTGCTGGTGGTACTCTGCGACGGTGGAGCCTGAAGCGAGCCCGAACCCTGATCATGACTCTGAGAGACATGGCAGCTGAGAACGCATGTGGTTGGCGTGAGGTGAGGAGGAGGAGAGGCGGAACAGAGGGTGTGACAGTGGGTGGGAGGACCGGCGTACGTTCTGTCCATTTTTGCCAAGTGATCCTCCATTTTCACACACATTCATTCGCTGCATCGTTACTAGACATGTTGGTGGTGAGTTTTAACCATCCTAAGGATTCTTGCCTCTACTTTTATGCGTTTACGGCAAAGTGGCATATGACATCGCTGGGTGACATCAGAGCTTGTCTCAAAGAAGGCCCAGCTTGAGAGTCCTGGGACCTCTTTGACGCGATAAGCGGGAGCGCGGGTTTGCGCTGACCGTCGCTGGCGGAATCAATCAGCGACTTCTGCGACCACCCACTCCCTTTTTGCGAGGCGAGAACCCGTAGCTGACACTACCCCACATCTCCTCCTCGTCCAGTGAAGAAGCCGCTCGCAAGCAAATTCTGACTGAAAAGACCACGATGGATCCGCCAATGTCGTCCATCATCATCACAACACCAGGTGACTTCGTCGTCCTGACTTCTTGCATACCAGGAGGCTGCGGGCGTACAAGCATGAGGGACTTCAAGGCGTTGCCGACCGCCAGGATTTTTTGCCGATGACCGCTTTCCTTCTCCTCCTCTATGGCATCAGTAAACCGGGGCGTCAAGCAGAGAAAATCATGCCTCTTTGCCTCTTGCATCGTTTAACATGCCTTCAGACCCCAACGCATTTTGTCATCAAAGATTGTCTTCAGAAAATGGACTATCCACAGTGGTGGGTACACGAGTTGACATTGGGCCTGCATTCATGTTGGACAGATGCTGAATGATGCTGAAGACGACATTTTGTGGCCGTGACTTGGTAGGACGAGGAGGTAGAGACTGCTGGATGCGGTTGCATTGAACACTGAATGACAGTTTGGCGACGCTGTGCTTACTGGAGATTCACAGTGCCCTGACCCCAGCGATGACAGGCTCCTGACTGTCCTTCAACAGATGATCCGCTGGCATGCGTGTTGTCGCCAGCATGGAGGAGCACCTTCTCTCGTACCTCTACCTCCATGTCCTACCCCCCATCTTTGCTCACTTACAACGCTGAATTACTGCTCATGTTACAGAATATAAAAAATTTGAGAAGGTATGGTAGAGTTTGGAAGCTTCCTCTTATTAAAAGACGTCAAATCACAGCTAATTTCTCAAATCCCTCAAAACAAAACCAAATTGCTGGATTCAAATTTAAATTGCAAAGTAGATCCAACAAAGCTGGCCTGCTCCAATTGAAAAACACTTATCTGAAATGGTATTCGGAATAATAAAAGGTATTTGGCACCTTCATTCACCTGTCGGGTGACTACAAAATTTCTGTATTCACCATTTAAGTGCAAGGTCCTCCATTGAACAAAGCTGATAGTGCGCAAAGTGAAAAAACACGGTATCTGTAATGTTATACGATAATAAAAGGTATTTTATTGCACCCTATCAATTCACCTGTGGGGACTACAAAATTGCTGTATTTCACATTTACGTGCAAGGTGCCTCAATGAACAATGCTGTAGTGCGCCAAATGAAAAAACACGTATCTGCAATGTAATTCGAAATAAAAGGTATTTTATTTGGCACCTATCATTTCACTGTGGTGACTACAAAATTGCTGAATTCACATTTAAGACAAAGCGTGCCTCAATGAACACAGCTGTATGCGCAACGTAAAAAACACAGTATCTGTTATGTATCTTCCGAACTATTAAAAGGTATTTTTCCGGTCACTTTTCAATTCACCTGTGGTGACTACAAAAATGCTGTAGAAAATCAGAAGAAATGCGAACGGCAGCACCAGATTGATTAAACATGAACTGTTTATTCATACGGAGTACTAAATGCACATTTACAGCCACTACACATGGCCTTTCTCAAGCAGCTGCTTGAGAAAGCACAGTGGTATTGGGCTAACGTTGCCATTTTTTACTCTATGGAAAAAGAGTTCCTGTTTTAAGTCCATCTGGTGCTGCCGTTCGTCATTCTACCTATTCCTGGCTATCTGTTGGTGTGTTCAATGCTTTTACACAACCATTGGACGTGGCTGATGCACAGAACTTGGATATTACCCGTTGTGGAGAATTTGGTGCTGTTTTCTCATCTTCTGATGTTTTTTCTTTTTTACAAATTGCTTGTATTCACATTTAAGTGCAAGGTGCCTCAATGAACAAAGCTTAGTGCGCCAAAAGTGAAAAAACACGTATCCAGTTAATGTAATTCGGATAATAAAATGTATTTTATGGCACCTTTCAATTCACCTGTGTGACTACAAAATGCTGTACTCACATTTAAGTAGCAAGGTGCTCAATTGAACAAAGCTGTAGTGCGCACAATGTGATAAAACACTATCTGTAATGGTATCGGATAATAAAAGGTATTTTTTGGCACCTATCAACCTGTGCTGACTACAAAATTGCTGGATTCTAATTTAAAAACTCGCATGGTGGCTATATCAACAAAGCTGAATGGGCCAAAATTGAAAAAGAATATTTCAATAGAAAACTGTTAATAATAAAGCAATGGCAGTGCCAATGTCTACACTAAGATCTTGGAGAACTTTATCCAGTATTCTTTATAGAGCTTGTCTGTGATCGCCCCGCGGGCCCCCCCCCCCCTTGTCTTCCCCCCGTGACTTACAGCGGTAGATGCTCCTTTAAAATTCTCTACCTAACACATAAAATCTTCCAATCTCTTGATCAACTAAGTTGTAAGGATCACAGCTAACAGTAGAGCTTTCTCTGTGAAGAACATAGAATAATTTCCGCTGAGCGTTTGGACACAGGCAGAGCGCACGTCCTACTGCTATGAGACGTTGAGAGACCACTGATAATGAACACAAGGGCTGTTTCTATGAAAAACGAGGTCATGGTGAATTTTCCAGCAATCGCAACATACACATATCAGTCATGACGTCGCACCACATCCACCCTTCGCTATTCTGTAAGCTGTATATTTTCTGGCCGCCAAATGTCAGGAAGCGCCGAAAAATGGTGTGGCGATATTAAATAGATATGCACAGATTTTAACCTAAATTAATCGCAATGATCTAAAATTTCTATCAACATAAAAACTGTGCCGATTTCAACTTTGTCGATAATATTCGCTCAACACTACTTATAACCACACAAGTGAAAGGGGAATGGCTGAGGAAGCTCAACCCTCTGAACAGAGAAAGAGGGAGATTCGGGCAGCAGACACAAGATGGCGGAGCAGCAAGCCCAGCATGGGGAAAAGCCAAACAGAAACTGCAAACGGATAAGTTGGCAGCCAAATCAGCAAGCAGCAGCATGACAGGTATTAATTGCTATTGCATAATATAGTGGTGTTGTTCATTCTTAGCATGGTTGTAATATTGAGTCACTACATGGTGGTATTATTTAGTCAAGTTAAAGTAATGTTTATTTAACATTAGGCCCCATGTTAATCGAAGTGACAACTCTGCACCCTCTTCCATAGCCATAACTGACATCTCTATTCCCCTGATACACCATATTTAAAATCTAGCAAACATCCTCTCCTGCCACAGTCTTCTTCTCCAGCACAGGAGAAGACATTTGCAAAATTTTTAGAAATTAAAGGCTGTGTTCCAACAGTTTTTGCTCATAAGTCATTAGGAGATAATTAAAATAGAAAAAAAAAATTACCTTGTAAACCCACTCATTCCAGTGCCACACTTTGTGATCCCAGCCAATGATATCACCATTCATTCTTCACATAATCCTACAGCCAATCAAATGTGAATAGCTGCAAGGTCATGTGAAAAAATAATGGTGACATCATTGGTCGGGATCATCGGGACCGACCTTGCTGCTGTAAAGAGCAGGTTTACAAGGTGCAACTGTTGAACTATCCCTTTAACATAGACATTTGTAAAAATGCAAAAAAAATGCAAAAAAAAAAAGAGTTCAGTTTGAAAGAGGAGTTTGTAGAGATTCAAAGTAGGCAAGATTTTGGAAGAGGAACTGTGAGGGCAAAGAAGAGGTGAACTAACAGTAGAAGGAAAAGTAATGAGGAACTAGAGGAGAAACTGGAGGAGTTAAAAGAAATGATGAGTAATTTTTGGATCACTTTTATTGAACAGTCATTTTTTCTGAATACTGCATGTTTATATGGAACACACAATTTATATTAGATCATGGATCTGTCATTTTCCCTGTCTTATTGCGTTAAGCTATTTAATATACACAGGACTTTGAATGATCCCTAATATTTTCTACCGTTTTGATCACCAGAGTCATTCATACTTGATCATAATTTTACAGTATATTTGATCAAATATATATTAATGTATACATAACTTGGCAATTTATTTATTCTAACATAAAAGGACTGGGAATTTTCCAGAGGAAGACCGCATAGGTAGGCCAGAGAAAATAAGAATCAATCACAAATATCTGAAGTGTGCATTTCAATCAGAGCCAGACATGTTCAGCAAACCTTGTAAAGGCTTCAATTTCTGGTGATTAAAAATGTGTGAGACTCCAAACGTTCCCCTGTCTATCCAATATTTAGATATTTCTTAAGCAATAAAGTCTTAAGGATATACATTAAACTAAAATGGTGTTATATCATCACATCAAAGGTACCTTTAAAGCCATGTATCTTCTTAAAGGGTTAATCTCATGTTATAAAATAATGAGATGTCACTAGGATATGCAATCACTTTATCATCCGTTCTATCATCAGGAGGTTCGGCCTCTGGAATCCCCAACAGTCCTGAGATACAGTACATGATTGTCCAAATCAATGCTGCAACCCCTTCATTTAACGTCCTACCAAACCTTATAGTCTGTGGTATATATGTAAAAAATCCCTATCTTATAGGGTTTGAGATTGCCCAAAATTAAGACATTAATCCTTTAAGGACTGAACTATTTTCACATTTTTTTCCTCTCCGCCTTCCAAGCGCCATAACTTTTAAATTTTTCCACCTACATAAATATAAGAGGGTTTTGTGGAACAAGCTTTAGTTTCTAATGGCGTCATTGACCATACCATAGAATATACTAGGAAATAAAAAAAAAATGTAAGTGCGGTGTGATGAGAAAAAAACGTAATTTCACTATGTTTGTGGGGTTTTGGTTTTACGGTGTTCACTTTTTGTTATAAATTATGTATTATCTATATTCTGCAGGTTAATATGATTCCAATACCAAACATACAGGTTTTCATTATGTTTTAATAACATAAAAAATGCAACAATTTTCTTTTTTGTTCTAATTTTCGATGCAGCTCAATGTTTTCTGCCACCAAAATTTTTTTTATACTTCCACCTATGGACTTGAGTGAGGCTGCACTTTTCATCAGCTGAGGTGTACTTTTTATTGGTACCAGTCTGGCATACATGCAATGTTTTTGACCACTTTTGAAAGATGTGACATGACCGAAAAAAACTGAACTTTTAGCATTTGTAATATTTTTTTCTACGGTGTTCAGCATATGGGACAAATTATATTGTATTTTAAAAGATCGGACTTTTATGGATGAGGCGATACCAATTATGTGTAAGTTGTTTTATTATTTATTTATTTATTATTTATTTATTTATTTTTATTTGTAAAATGACAAAAGGGGAGTGATTTGAACTTTTAATATTTACTTTTTTAATACCCTTAAGTTACTTCACTACTAGGTGCCTCGATCATTTGTACACTCTTTTGCATTGCATAAACAATGCAAAAGGGTGTTCTAACACTTTCAATTGCAGTGAGAAACGGTGCATAGCTCCAGTTCCCATTGATTTAGATGCTGTGGCCACGACTGCTGCGGCATTTAGAGATTTAAACAATTATTAATAAATAATATTATTTTAATTATCACTATTATCAATATTGCTGTTTAATCAAGTCTTTTAATAGAATTTTAATCTCATATATATCACCTCAGGGCTTCTAATGAAGGAACTTGCTGTTCTGAAGCATGTCAGATGTTTTGTAGTGCGAGGACTACTGTAGCTTTGAATGACTCCCCCTTAACTGTCTGTGTCAGTGGGAGTGCGAACGCTGCTGGCCAGAGTGTCCAAGCAAGTACCCTTTGAACAAAAAGGTGGGACCTGAAAATTTTACAGTGGCTAAGCTGTGCTGCATATTAAGACATTTTCTTATAATATAGTACAGGATCATTTCTTCTGTTTAATTGGAACAGTTATGAGAAATAGTTTTTTATATACCTTGGATGTGTAGGTTTCAGGACCTGTTGTGATATTCTAATTAGGAGACAAATTTATGATCTGATCCTATCCATTTTGGATAGAGAATTTTGTAGTCACCACAGGTGAATTGAAAGGTGCCAAAAAAAACCCTTTATTTCCCCAATACATTCAGCAGGCTTGGACTGGCCCCCGGGACCGGGGAATCCCCCGGTGGGGCCCCCCCCACGCTTGGGCCCCCCAGGCAGTGCCCCTCCTCCCGGGGCCCCCGGCCCCGCTCCGGTCACTGGACGCCCGGGGGGCCCGGTCCCGAGCGCCCAGGACCCGGCCCCGGGGGTTGGGACTAGTGTCCCCGACTCCCGGGGCGCGGGTGTCGGGGGCACGGGCCACAGCGCTGGCTCCGCTGATCTCCCGGCAGGTGAAGTGTTAGGCCCTTTAGGCTGCCGGGCCCCGGCCCCACTGTGACTAGGCGCGGGGTGCTCCTTCCACCCCCGCCGCCCATGCAGGGGGGCGTACGGACCGGCGGCCGGAGCGGAGCCAGCAGGTAAGTGGCTGTTTGTTTTTTTTTTTTTAACCCTACAAAGGGGGGTCCCTGGCTACAAGGGGGGGCCCCCGGCTACAAGGGGGGCCCCCGGTACAAGGGGGGGCCCTGTACAAGGGGGGGCCCCCGGGTAAAAAGGGGGGGGCCTG
>JAODAL010059478.1:0-21458 GCA_025379985.1 Phyllomedusa bahiana
CCCTATGACAAGAAATAACTATTTAAATACGCTCCCTATGTACAAGAATAAACCCTTATAAACGCCCCCTATGACAAAATATAACTCTTTAAATACCCCCCCAGTACAAGAATATAACTACTATAAAACGCCCCAAGTAAAGAATATAACTACATAATCTGCCCCTAGAACAAAATATAACATATAAACTGCCCTTAATTAAAGAAAAAAACTATTAATACTGCCCTCTATGTACAAGAATATAACTACTATAATCTGCTCCCTTGTACAAAATAAAAACACTTTAATACTCCCCCCCTATGTACAAGAATATAACTACTATAATAATTTGCCCCATCTACAAGAATATAACTACTATAATACTGCCCCCTATGTACAAGAATATAACTACTATAATACTGCCCCTATGTACAAGAATATAACTACTTTAATACTGCCCTCTATGTACAAGAATATAACTACTATAATACTGCCCCCATGTACAAGAATATAACTACTATAATACTGCCCCTATGCACAAGAATATAACTACTATAATACTGCCCCCTATTGTTACAAGAATATAACTACTATAAATACTGCCCCCTATGTACAAAATATAACTACTATAATATGGCCCCCTATGTACAATAATATAAACTACTATAATATTGCCCCTATGTACAGGAATATAACTCCCTTTAATACTGCTCCCTATGTGCAAGAATATAACTACTATAATACTGCCCCCTAATGTACAAGAATTTTAACTACTAAATACGCCCTCTATGTACAAGAATATAACTACTACTATAATACTGCTCTCTATGTACAAGAATATAACTACTATAATACTGCTGATATGTACAAGACTATAACTACTATAATACTGCTCCTATGTACAGGAATATAACTACTATGATACTGCTCCTATGTAGAAGAATATAACTAACTATTAATACTGCCCCCTATGTACAAGTAAATAACTTTTATAATACTGCCCCTATGTACAAGAATATAACTACTATAATACCTATAGCAGGGTATTATTGCCTACTTTGAATCTACCTACTTTGAGATTATTTGTGTTTCTCTAGTGTTTTTACCTTGTGTTACCTTCTGTTATTTCCTACCTTGGTTCTCCGCACATCAATGCTTTTTTATCCATCCTTCTTTATCCAGTGGATGTTTTTTAATAATAGAGTAAGTGATCAAGTGGCCTAATAGTAACATCCCTGATGGGCTAGTGGTTTAATAAATGATACATCTGATGGTATAGCGGATATCAATAATTCATTGACTGTAAGTAATATATGTGATGATGTAGGGGTCCTTAATAATGTATGATTTCCTAATAATCTAGTGGCATAATTATTATATTTCATGGTCGAGGGGTAATTAATAAAGTCATTTCCTCTTAGTCTTACTGAATTTTACAGAATAAACCTGATGGGCTAGTAATTTTTTTTTATAAAACACACAATAGATTAGTTAATAGGCTTGTTAATAAATACATAATGCACCTGATGGGATAGTGGTTTATTCATTGCACTTATTGAGCTACTAATACAATCAACAATACATTTCATGGTCTATTGAATAAAAGCATAATGCACCTGCTGGGATAGTGGTTTGTTCACTTTACTTATTGGGCTAGTAATATAATCAATAGTAAACCTCAAGGTCTAGTGATCTAATAAACCATGCACCTGGTGGGCTACAGTTTATTTATTACACTTATTGAGCTAGTAATATAATTAATTCTAGGCTATTGTTATAAGAAATAATGAACCTGGTGGGCTGGTGTCTTACTTACTACACTTACCAAGGTAGTAATAAAATTAGTAATTCATTTCATAGGCTACTTGTATAATACAGAATACTCCTGGTGGGCTAGTGGTTTACCTTCTAGACCTAATAGGCTAGTTAAATAATTAGTAATACATTTCATAGGCTAATGATATAATAAACAATACACCTGGTAGACTAGTGGTTTACCTAGTAGGCTTGCAACATAATTAGAAATACATTTCATAGGCTAGGAATATAATACACCTGGTGGGCTGGTGTTTTAACCACTACACCTAATCGGCTAGTAATACAATTAGTAAGAAATGTATAGGCTAATGATATAACACAATACACCTTGTGGGCTGGTGGTTTACCTATTACACCTAATTGGCTAGTAATATAATTAGTAAGACATTTCATAGGCTAATGGTATAATACATAATACATCTGGTGGGTTAGTGGTTTACCTACTACACATAATAGGTTATTAATATAATTTGTAGTACATATCATAAGTTAATGATATAATACATAATACACCTGGTAGGCTAGTGGTTTACCTACTACACCTACTAGTCAAGTAATATAATTAGTAATACATTTAACAGACTAGGAATATAATACACCTGGTGGGCTGGTGGTTTACCTACTACACCTAATCGGCTAGTAATATAATTAGTAAGATATTTATAGGCTAATGATATAACACAATACACCTTGTGGGGCTGGTGTTTTACCTACTACACCTAATCGGCTAGTAAAATAATTAGTAAGACATTTCATAGGCTAATGATATAATACACAGTAAACCTGGTGGGTTAGTGGATTGCCTACTATATTTAATAGGCTAATAATATAATTAGTAATACATTTCATAGGTTAATGGTATAATACATAATACACCTGGTGGGTTAGTGGTTCACCTACTACACCTAATAGGTTATTAATATAATTTGTAGTACATATCATAAGTTAATGATATAATACATAATACACCTGGTGGGCTAGTGGTTTACCTACTACACCTACTAGTCAAGTAATATAATTAGTAATACATTTAATAGACTAGGAATATAATACACCTGGTGGGCTGGTGGTTTACCTACTACACCTAATAGGCTAGCAATGTAATTAGTAATACATTTAATAGACTAGGAATATAATACACCTGGTGGGCTTGGTGGTTTACTACTACACCTAATAGGCTAGCAATGTAATTAGTAATACATTTAATAGACTAGGAATATAATACACCTGGTGGGCTGGTGGTTTACCTACTACACCTAATAGGCTAGCAATGTAATTAGTAATACATTTAATAGACTAGGAATATAATACACCTGGTGGGCTGGTGGTTTACCTACTACACCTAATAGGCTAGTAATATAATTAGTAAGATATTTATAGACTAATGATATAATACATTAGACACCTGGTGTAATAGTGTTTTACCTACTACACCTAATCGGCTGGTAATATAATTACTAAGACATTTATAGGCTAATGATATAATACACAGTACACCTGGTGGGTTAGTGGTTTGGCTACTATATTTAATAGGCTAATAATATCATTAGTAATACATTTCATAGGTTAATGGTATAATACATAATACACCTGGTAGGCTAGTGGTTTACCTACTACACCTAATAGGTTATTTATATAATTAGTAGTACATGTCATAGGCTGGTGATATAATACACAATACACCTGGTGGGCTAGTGGTTTGCCTGCTATATTTAATAGGCTAGTAATATAATTAGTAAGACATTTCATAGGCTAATGATATATATATTGCACCTGGTGGATACTATTATTTGAGGACTCCGCAAACTTAAAGAGGAGACTGTTCTATGGGAACCTGTATTCATGCATCTGAATGCGTGCTCTTATCTCATAATATAAATGGGCTGATCAACCAACTGAATATTAAGGAACCACTTAGTTTTTTTTATTTTTTAGTTTATCAGACATTGCTTCTAGGTGCACAGTGGCGCCAGTAATTGTTCTTACCTGCAGCTGCATACAGGATTTCTCACTGCTGCCCCTGGTTCATGTGACCTGCACTCTGAGTTGCTAAAATAAACGGCAAGTCTGTGTGACCTAGAAGTGAATCTCTCTATGAATCCCTATGGGAGGTTCAAAGTCAGTCTCGTAGGAATGTATAGAGAGGCAGACTTCCTGTCAGCATCAAAAGCACAGAGTTTACCAGCCAATCAGAGAGTGGGGCATGTGATCTAACAGAGACTGTTGCATCAGTCAGAACTCCTGTATGCAGCTGCAGGTAAGTGAAGTTACTGGCACCATAGTGCAACTAAAAGCAATTTCTAATGAACTAAGAGAAAATCTAGAAACTAGTAATAACAGTCATGCTCGCCTAGAGGGTTTACTTAAAGGGGTGTTCTGAGATCTAACACTGCTCGTTGGTCTGTATGGACATGAGTAAAAATAGAAGATAAAATTTGGTGGGCCCCAAAAATCGACTCCACTGGTGGGCCCCATGAATCAACTCCACTGGTGGCCCCATGAATCAACTCCACTGGTGGACCCCATGAATCAATTCCACTGGTGGGCCCCAAGAATCAACTCCACTGGTGGGCCCCAAGAATCAACTCCACTGGTGGGCCCCAAGAATAAACTCCACTGGTGGCCCCAAGAATCAGCTCCACTGATGGACCCCATGAATAAACTCCCCTGGTGGCCCCAAGAATCAACTCCACTGGTGGGCCCCATGAATCAACTCCACTGGTGGGCCCCATGAATCAACTCCACTGGTGGACCCCATGAATCAACTCCACTGGTGGGCCCCAAGAATCAACTCCACTGGTGGGCCCCAAGAATCAACTCCACTGGTGGGCCCCATGAATCAACTACACTGGTGAGTCCATGAATCAGCTCCACTGATGGACCCCATGAATCAACTCCACTGGTGGACCCAAGAATCAACTCCACTAGTGGGCCCCAAGAATCAACTCCACTGGTGGCCCCAAGAATCGTCTACACTGGTGGCCCCAAGAATCGTCTACACTGGTGGGCCCCAAGAATCAACTCCACTGGCGGCCCAAGAATCGACTCCACTGGTGAGCCCCCAGAATCACCTCCACTGGTGTGCCCAAGCATTAACTCCACTGGTGGCTCCAAGCATTAACTCCACTGGTGGCTCCAATAATCAACGCTACTGATGGGCCCCAAGAATCAACTCCACTGGTGGCCCCAATAATCATCTCCAATGGTGGGATCCAAGAATCATCTCCACTGGTGGGATCCAAGAATCATCTCCACTGGTGGGATCCAAGAATCATCTCCACTGGTGGGATCCAAGAATCATATCCCCTGGTGGCCCAAGAATCATCTCCACTGGTGGAGCCCAAGAATCCGCTCCACTGGTGGCCCCAAGAATCATCTCCACTGGTGGGCCCCAAGAATCATCTCCACTGGTGGGCCCCAAGAATCATCTCCACTGGTGGCCCCAAGAATCATCTCCACTGGTGGCCCCAAGAATCATCTCCACTGGTGGCCCCAAAAATCAACTCCACTGGTGGCCCCAAGAATCAACTCCACTGGTGGATCTTAAGAATCAACTCCACTGGTGTCCCCAAAAATCATCTCCACTGGTGGCCCCAAGAATCAACTCCACTGGTGGCCCCAAGAAACAGCTCCACTGGTGGCCCAAGAATCAGCTCCACTGGTGGCCCCAAGAATCAGCTCCACTCGTGGCCCCAAGAATCAACTCCACTGGTGGCCCCAATAATCATCTCCACTGGTGGAACCCAAGAATCATCTCCACTGGTGGGCTCCTAGAATCATCTCCACTGGTGGCCTCAAGAATCATCTCCACTGGTGGCCCCAAGAATCACCTCCACTGGTGGCCCCAAGAATCATCTCCACTGGTGGAACCCAAGAATCATCTCCACTGGTGGCCCCAAGAATCATCTCCACTGGTGGCCCCAAGAATCATCTCCACTGGTGGCCCCAAGAATCATATCCACTGGTGGGCACCAAGAATCAACTCCACTGGTGGGCCCCAAGAATCTTCTCCACTGGTGGTCCCAAGAATCATCTCCACTGGTGGGCCCCAAGAATCAGATCCACTGGTGGCCCCAAGAATCAGATCCACTGGTGGCCCCAAGAATCATCTCCACTGGTGGCCCCAAGAATCATTTCCACTGGTGGCCCCAAGAATCATCTCCACTGGTGGAACCCAAGAATCATCTCCACTGGTGGCCCCAAGAATCATCTCCACTGGTGGAACCCAAGAATCATCTCCACTGGTGGAACCCAAGAATCATCACCATTGGTGGCCCCAAGAATCATCTCCACTGGTGGCCCCAAGAATCATCTCCACTGGTGGCCCCAAGAATCAACTCCACTGGTGGCCCCAAGAATCATCTCCACTGGTGGGATCCAAGAATCATCTCCACTGGTGGGATCCAAGAATCATCTCCACTGGTGGGATCCAAGAATCATCTCCACTGGTGGCCCCAAGAATCAACTCCACTGGTGGGCCCCAAGAATCATTTGCACTGGTGGCCCCAAGAATCATCTCCACTGGTGGCCCCAAGAATCATCTCCACTGGTGGCCCCAAGAATCATCTCCACTGGTGGGCCCCAAGAATCATCTCCACTGGTGGCCCCAAGAATCATCTCCACTGGTGGGCCCAAGAATCACCTCCACTGGTGGCCCCAAGAATGAGCTCCACTGGTGGGCCCAAAGAATCAACTCCACTGGTGGGCCCCAAGAATCAACTCCACTGGTGGCCCCAAGAATCAACTCCACTGGTGGGCCCAAGAATCAGTTCCACTGGTGGGCCCAAGAATCAGTTCCACTGGTGGGCCCAAGAATCAGCTCCACTGGTGGGTCCCAAGAATCATCTCCACTGGAGGCCTCAAGAATCACCTCCACTGGTGGCCTCAAGAATCATCTGCACTGGTGGCCCCAATGATCATCTCCACTGGTGGCCCCAAGAATCATCTCCACTGGTGGCCCCAAGAATCATCTCCACTGGTGGCCCCAAGAATCATCTCCACTGGTGGCCCAAGAATCATCTCCACTGGTGGGAACCAAGAATTATCTCCACTGGTGGCCCCAAGAATCAAATCCACTGGTGGGCCCCAAGAATCAGATCCACTGGTGGCCCCAAGAATCATCTCCACTGGTGGCCCCAAGAATCCTTTCCACGGGTGGCCCCAAGAATCATCTCCACTGGTGGACCCAAGAATCATCTCCACTGTTGACCCCAAGAATCATATCCACTGGTGTAACCCAAGAATCATCTCCACTGGTGGAGCCACCTCCACTGGTGACCCCAAGAATCATCTCCACTGGTGGGCCCAAGAATCACCTCCACTGGTGGCCCCAAGAATCAACTCCACTGGTGGCCCCAAGAATCATCCCCACTGGTGGGATCCAAGAATCATCTCCCCTGGTGGGATCCAAGAATCAGCTCCACTGGTGGGATCCAAGAATCATCTCCACTGGTGGCCCCAAGAATCAGTTCCACTGGTGGGCCCAAGAATCAGATTTCCCCTGGTGGCCCCAAGAATCAATTCCACTGGTGGACTCCAAAAATCATCTCCACTGGTGGCCCCAAGAATCATCTCCACTGGTGGGCCCCAAGAATCATCTCCACTGGTGGCCCCAAGAATCATCTCCACTGGTGGGCCCAAGAATCATCTCCACTGGTGGGCCCCAAGAATCAGCTCCACTGGTGGGCCCTGAGAATCAGCTCCACTGGTGGGCCCCAAGAATCAGCTCCACTGGTGGCCCAAGAATCAACTTCACTGGTGGCCCCAAGAATCAGTTCCACTAGTGGGCCCAAGAATCAGTTCCACTGGTGGGCCCAAGAATCAGCTCCACTGGTGGCCCCAGGAAACAACTTCACTGGTTCACTTGCCATGATATTTATTATTGTGCCTTCTGATCATGTCCATGGTAAATATCCATTTGTACTGTGGATGTTACTAATGGCAGGAACCCTCCTGCTTACTAGATCAGAACCACCTCAGGACTGATCAGCTGACCACGTGACCCATGTGAGCTCAATTAGTAGGAATGGTTGACTGCTTGCCCTCTATAGATCTGAGCTTCACTGGGTGGCTGGTACTGTATATACCATTAGCAAAGAGCTTGTGTCTTTTGAGCTTATAGAATTCTGTCTCTAGCATTTAGTCCATTCTTTAGAGCAAGATTCGTGCCATATGTGAGTTTCCACTGAGATTTTGGGCAGAATTTTTCCACAGGGTGTGAATGAAATGTCTTAAAATCTCTACATTAAAGGTTGTTCCCATCAAGCAAAATTTCTGTTCTATTCCTGAGTTCTTTTTGTTAGTTCTGTGCTATTTTGGTTAGGGTCAGCATAGCTAGGGGGCATTAGTAGGACTATCATCAGGGGTAAAATAGAGCCAAGGGTGTCTGGTGTTAGGGTCAGCATAGCTGAGGGACATTGGTAGGGGTATTGTCAGAGGTAGGATAGGGTCAGAGGTGTCTGGTGTTAGGGCCAGCATAGCTGAGGGACATTGGTAGGGGTATTGTCAGAGGTGGGATAGGGTCAGAGGTGTCTGGTGTTAGGGCCAGCATAGCTGAGGGACAATAGTAGGGTTATCATCGTGAAAGAATTAGGGTCAGCTGTATATGGTGTTAGGGTCAGCATAGCTAATGCATATTAGTAGGGTTATTGTCAGGGTTAGAATAGGGCCAGAGGTGTCTGGTGTTAAGGTCAGAATAGGCAACGGACCTTAGTAGGGTTATCGTCAGGGGTAGAATAGGGCCAGGGGTACCTGGTGTTAGTGTCAGCATAGCGAAGGGATATTAGTAGGGTTATTTTTAGGGTTAGAATAGGGCCAAAGGTGTCTGGTGTTAGGGTCAGCATAGCTGAGGGACATTATTAGGGTTATCATCAGCGGTATAATAGGGCCAGGTGTATCTGGTGTTAGGGTCAACATAGCTAAAGCATATTAGTACAGTTATTGTCAGGGTTAGAATAGGACCAGAGGTGTCTAGAGTTAGGGTCAGAATAGCTGAGGGACATTAGTAGGGTTATCATCAAGGGTAAAATAGGGCCAGGGGTATCTGGTGTTAGGGTCAGCATAGCTAAGGCATATTAGTAGGGTTATTGTCAGGGTTAGAATAGGGCCAGAGGTGTCTTGTGTTAGGGTCAGTATAGCTAAGGGACATCAGTGGGGTATCGTCAGGACTGTTAGGGAAAGTGAGTGGCCAGGGTTGCGTGTTTTTTGGTGCCTTGCTTCTGGATTCAAGTTATTTATCCTTCCATCTCCATCTGTGCCCGTCATCGTCCGTCTTGCTGTCCATCGTCCATTGGTAAGTCTCTACACTTATTTTAGATACACGCTTCATATTACTTGCTGGTTTGCTTTACTTCCCTTACATGTTTTGTTGCTGTCCACGTCAACCAGGGTCGTTACAATGGAATAATAATATGGGAATTGACACATTTACTATCTGAGCATGTATGTACTAAGCTACCAATCCTCTGCATTGCTACAACCTCTGCCGACAGCCTCCTCTCCTAGACATCCCCAGGTCCTGTTGACTACAGATCTGAAGAACACATCTCCCAGACTTTTGACATTAGCATCAAATACCATAAATTACTGTAAGTCGACATTGATTTCCTCTTCAAAGCCCAAATATTTGTATTCTTATGGGATCTGTTTACTATGCATCCAGTGTAGCCCAGTGTAAACTTTATGGGGCCCCTGCACAGGAGGGTTCCTCCTAATTGGGTTATTGGTTTATGCCTCTGAATCAGAGGCTTGGACTCCAGTCAGAATTACATCTGTAGAAGCGTAAAGCGGCAGCCGAGTGATTAATGATTTCACATGAACTCATTTCTGCAGCAAATTGACTATGATGTGAAATTCTCTTGCATCGTATGTTGCACAAGATATCAATGTATCATTAAAGTCACAGCCCTTTAAGTATAAAGATGGCTGCAGAGGACAGAAGCCGCTTCCCACCAGAGCCTTACCTAATCAGTGAGGATTGGTGGGACCTTAAAGGGGTTTTATCACCACAATAATTGGCTTTTAACATGTAGAGAAAAGTAACTTTAAACTTTTACCAAATACATTGCTCTTTTGGTTTTGCTTTGTTCACAAGATAAAGAAGATTTTATTTCCTTTTAGTGTACACAAGTTTCCCTGGTTACCGAGGACCTCTCCCCAAATCTCTTTCTTCGCTGTCTCATATCTGATTGATCCAAGCTGCTGTCAGTCAGTTTGACTGTGGTGAGTCACTCCCTGCAGAGTCTAATCTCTAGCAATGGAGTTTTGTTTACGTTGGTTTCACTTTGAATTCAGGGGCGTGTTTACTGTCTTCTACTAGGCTGCAGTAGAAGCCACGTCTGTAGCTATAGCAACCAGTGCTGGCAGCCTATCAGGAAGAGAGATCGAACAGGTCTGTAGCTATAGCAACCAGTGCTGGCAGCCTATCATGAGAGATTGAACAGGTCTGTAGCTATAGTGACGCTATAGAACACTGTTAATGGACACATATTGCAAAGCGACTTGTTTTTGCAAGATCTTTAACTTAAAAAGCAGCAATCCCTGTAGTGAGACAAACCCTTTAATGACAAGCTTTCACCCTTTAGAGCTCTATAACCTTGTGTACTACGTTTTATAAACCCCCAGCGGGGACAGCAGAGCTGATATGTCAATCACTACTATAGACCCACTCACAGCCTGACCAGGAAGTGCGAGTCTAAAGCTGACTGTGGTTGTGTGAAACTGCATGGTGAGAAAAAAAGTTAACAAAATTTTTGAATACTGTACAGAAGGATCCCTTTAAAAAAATAAAATAAATAAAGGGTCCACCTTATGCAGGTTCACTCCGAAATAAATCAGGAACCAGATCCATTCTTGCCGATAGGCGGTGGGGTCATCTACAGGTTCGTTTTGCTCACTGGGCCAACTTCAGCTTGTCCAAAACCTCTGTAGACCACATGGGCACCACACCACTATGGTGCCTATGTAGATGGCTGGATTAGGGTTGGATAATGCCCTGGTGAAGACTTTGGTTAGGGCCCAGCTCACATCTTAGACCACACTTGACCCCTCTACTAAAGCCACATACAAGAAATATTGCCAAGTGCTGACCCTCTCCACTGTACATGTGAGCTATGGAGACAGCAAAGCTGCTCAAAGCTAAGGCTCCAAAGAGAGCCTCATGAATCCACCTCTCCACCTCTTCTGGGCACCTTTGGGTTACCGAAAATCCATTATAAAGGGTGGGTTGTAGATGGTCAACAGGATAGTGGCGACCTCAGGGCTGATGCCCTATGTGCACAGAAGCAGGGGCGTAGCTAGAGATTTTGCCGCCTTGGGCTGTGGCTCAATTATCCGCCCCTTTTACACCCTCACTTATTTAGACCACGCCTCTTTTTACAGGCTGTTTCCTGCACCCGCAAATCTGCATTGCCACTTTTAAAAAAAATCATGTTGTTATGTCACGATGGAGTTGTGTGAGGCCTTTTTACTTGTGGGATAAGTTTACATCTTCGTTGGTCTCATGTCGGGGGCAAAAGATTTTTTTATTTATCATTTTTTTTCTCCGGTGTTCACTGTATGGATTATATAACAATCATTGTTAGAGATTAGATTGTTATGGATGCGGCAATACCTATTATGTGTTCCCTATTCTTAAAATAAAGTGTTATTTTTATGAGGGAATTAGGGAATTTGTGTTGGTTTTTTGTTTTAAATTTGTTAAAACATTTTTTATTTGTATTACTTTTTTTTTTTTTTTTATCCCGATATGGAACTAAACTATGCAACTGCAACACATTAATGTATGTGACAAGCATACAGTGCCCGAGAGCCCATAGTAACCAATCACAGCTCAGCTTTCAGTTCACATAGTTCTTTGGAAAAATAACAAGCTTGATTGATCTCTGATTGGTTGTTGGATGTTGGGGTCTGATTGGTTGCTATGAGCTCTGATTTTTTAGTTGTTGTTTTGGGCTCTGATTGGTTGCTATGAGCTCTTTTGGATTTGATTTTTTGGCTATGGGCTACTGGATTGGTTGCTATGGGCTCTGATGGTTGTTGGCTGATGCAGGCTCTGATTGGGTTTGCTTGATTGGTGTGGCTCTGATTAGGTTGCTATGGGCTCTGATTGGGTTTCTTGATGGGCTTCTGATTGGTTTCTATGGGCTCTGATTGGTTGCTATGAGGGTCTTTTTATGATGATTGTTCGGTTGCTATGAGCTCTGATTTTGGGTTTGCTATGGGCTCTGATTGGTGTTGGGGTCATGCTATGGGCTCTGATTGGTTGCTTATGAGCTCTGATTGGTTCTTACTATGGGCTTTGATTGGTTGTTATTTAGGGGGGTCTGATTGGGTTGGCCTATTGGAGCTCTGATTGGTTGTTTTGGTTGTGGCTGACTCTGATTGGGTTTGGGGTTTTTTGGTGCTATGATTGTTGGTTGTTGTGGGCTCTGATTGGCTGCTATGAGCTCTGATTGGTTGTTATGAGCTCTGATTGGTTGTTGTGGGCTCTGATTGGCTGCTATGAGTTCTGATTGGTTGTTGTGGGCTCTGATTGGCTGCTATGAGCTCTGTTGGTTGTTATGAGCTCTGATTGTTCGCTATGAGCTCTGATTGGTTGCTATAGGTTCTGATTGGTTACTATGGGCTCTGATTGGTTGCTATGAGCTATTGGTTAGTAGGGGCCCATTGGGTTGCGATTGGGTTGTTATAGGCTCTGATTGGTTGCTATGGGCTCTGATTGGTTGTTATGGGCTCTGATTGGCTGCTATTGCTCTGATTGGCTGCTATGGGCTCTGATTAGTCGCTATGGGCTCTGATTGGTCGCTATGGGCTCTGATTGGTCGCTATGGGCTCTGATTGGTTGCTATGAGCTCTGATTGCTTGCTAAGAGCTCTGATTGGTTGCTATGAGCAACAAAGACAGTCATATTGTTAGTCAGATTTCATACATAAGGCCCATTTATTACCATGTTACAATTTTGCCAATATTTTTATATAATGTTCAAAAACTGTAGCAAAGCCAAAGCAAAAACACATCAGAAACATAGACCTTCCATACATGGCTTCTCCCCCTACAATACCGCCTGTAAGGGACGACCTTGTGCCTTTCACGCATCGGAGAACAATCTATCGCTGACATATTTTAGAATAATCAGTTGCTCAAACGTTTTCGATAATCCTAATAAGATCGGGGGGTTCTGTTTGACGTCTGCTCCGCGGTGATGAATTACCTCTCTGTTTTAAACATGCATGTCCTTCAATCCCACGAACGAAGCCGGCTGCAAACTATCACTCATATTAGGAAAATGATGGATGCAAATGGCACTCGACCCTCTCGCCCTTCTCTGTGGAAGGCACAGAACATTTAGCAGTTCGGGTGTCAGGGGATTGGATGTTTATATTGGTATCTCAGCCCCGAGAAGAGGAGACAAGTCCTCCCCGGGATGTGTCAAGATGTCAAGGTCAGAAGGATACAAATTGGAACAGAACGTCCGCGATTCAGTAGAGATTCCGCTGCGGAATTATCTGGACAAACCAAAGGAGGAAAAAAATGTCGAAAATGACGACACCCGATGGATACTAGAAAAATGTGAAGACTGAAGGAAGACATCGGCCACTGAGACACATGGAAGGAGAAGAGATGGAACAAGATCTACAGATCTGAGAGGCGTCCGAGAGTTTGGGACTGATCACAAATAGAAACTAGAGATGAGCGAACACTAAAATGTTCGGTAGTGGTGTTCGGTCCGAGGTTCTATTCGAATAGTCTCCAAAAAAATGGAAATCGAGCAAGAGAACATTCCTTGATGAAGCCATTTAGTTGGTGAAACATCATGGGGAGGTCAGGCATGACATTTTAATTTGTGATTTCTCACCTCTTTCTAGAAGTGTCACCCGCTGCAGAGAGTATCACAAGGAAACCTTATATGTTTTATGTCCATTGGATTAGGGATGACTGCCCAAGTAGGATGCTTGGGATCCCTTACTGGAGTTAGTAAATCACTGTATATATAAGGCTTTCCTGTTAATAGGTGGTGTTCCACCAGACTTGATAATAGAAAAGGAGCTATTCTTTCATAATTAGAAAGGGATAAATTGAGAGGTTAGAAATCAGGTTTTTAAATAGTGTGTATAGACGTTTAGTGGTATACATAATAAAAGTTACGTTTTAGTGCTTTATAAATTGAGAACTGATAGAGTTTAAGTTTGCCTATGGCAAAATAGTAAATACAGAGGTTCTCTTCGAACTCGAACCCCATTAAAGTCCATGGGAGAAGATGTTCTGGGTAATTTTTATACCTCTACAGGTGAGGAGAAGCTGGAATTACCATCCATAACAGTAAACTGGAGACGTGGAACAACTTTGTGAAGAAAAAAGAATGACAGAAAAAAACTGAGAGGCTAAAATACTTCATTCCATTCAATGGCGAACCGAAAAAGATGGAAGTTGCAAAAGGGGCGTAGCTTGGAGTTCCTACTATGGGGCCCCTGATCCTGAGGGGGCCCAAAGCCCCTTTGATAATAAGAAAACTGGTATTGGAAAGGCAATGGTAACTGGCAGGGCCCCCTATCCTTTTTGCCCAGAGCCCCAGAACTTCAAATTACGCCTCTGCTTCCATGCTTTGTACATGTGATATTTGTAAGGTGGCAGACAAGAACATCCACAATCGGGGAACCAAATGAGGACAGCTTGCAGCAGGGGCGTAGCTTTAAGAGTGCAGCGGTGCAGCTCCTATGGGGCCCTGCATCCTGAGGGGGCCCAAAAGCCCCTTTGATACATAAGAAGACACTGATATTGGAAATGGCACATGGTAACTGGCAGGAGCCCCCTATCACTTTTTGCACCAGAGCCCAAGAACTTGAACTTACGCCTCTGCTTCCAAGCTTTGTACACATGTAAAAGAACCTTTCTCCACTTAGAATAATTTTCACCAATCACTATTTAGAATATATTCCTTTGTATAGGAGAATTGGAGACGGTGTGTTCTAAAATGATTTCACCCCCAAAATTGCAAAAAACAAACTTTTGGGCACTGAGTATGATTTAGCAAATCCAAGCACTCTGTATAATATATATCCATGTATATGAGAGTTAGGCGTTATGTGAGCCTGGAAATGTCGCCAAGTAAAAGCTTCTGGGTGTGGGAAAGATGCAACCAGCAATACCAAACTCCCTAACTATTGCTCATAAACAAATCTTGTGCCTGCATGCAAACAAGCAGACAGAGAGCGTTTACAGTACGAGAATGAGCGGGAAAAATGGGTTCACAAGGAAATACAGTGAAATTTAATAACTGGTCATTGTTTTAGCCCCAAGGGAACCCCTGCACCTCAGCGATGACTTTTTGACCTTCTCTGTTCTGTTGAAAAGAGGGCCCATAAAAAGTGCAAAAAGGAGCTGAAAACTTTTTAAAATGGGTGTAAATTCCCTCTCGGTTTGAAAAAAAATTCGAAAAAGTTCAAATCGAACGGTTCGAAAAACCTAATCAAAAACAGTATTGAGCTGGGTGGAAAACATGTATACTGCAGACCAGATTTTACCAATTACCACCATGAGGAAAAGTTGCTAAAATTTAGGAGTCAGGAAAATTAGGCAAAATTGTTTGTCCCCAGACTAAACCCCTAAATTAAAGATTGGCTCCCAAAAATTTACCCCCCCCTCGTTTTTAGTTATAGGTGTAGTTCTCGCCCTTCCCCCCCCCTTTTCCTCTGCTAACCAAATCGGTTTTTTAATCTTTTTAAAGGATTTCCATTTAAAATTTGTATAAGAGGCTATTTATAGGGGACAGCCCTTTTGGGGTTTTTATGTATTGGGTAGGAGTGGGGGGTTGTTGGAAATTTATGCGGTTGTTGCCCTATTTTTTTTTTTTGTTTTTATAATATTCTGACTGTTCCGTAATAAAGATTTGGTTTTGTTCATATTGTTTTTGTTGCTTTCTATAACATAGGTGTTTAGTGTCACAAGCAGCTTCAGACTCACACTTCCTGGTAAGGCTGTGGGCGGGTCTATAGCAGTGATTGACATGTCAGTTTTGCTCTTCCCAGCTATTCCTGTTTGGCTCTGTCTCCCTTGCAGTGGACAAAAAATGACTCGAAAACCAAATCCCAAAAAAAAGTTCATAAAAAATTTATTTTTTTGACCACTGCCTTCAAAAGAGCTGAAAAACGGATTTTTTTGGCGAGATGTTTTTTGTCTTAAGGGTTTTAATGTCTGCATAAATCAAGCTTGGGGTGACTCCACCCCAAGAAGGGGGTGTAAAGCAATTGCTGATTTATATGGAATCTTGTAGTCCTTTTACGGATTTTTGGTGCTAATAAAGTTACATAGTTACAAAGCACGGTTGAAAAAAGACAAATGTCCATCAAGTTATCCATCAAGCAATTTATCTTGCTTTTGCTGCTAAAAATCCATTTTTTACGGGATTTTGGCGCTCTTAAAGTTATCTCGTTTTTGCTGCTAAAAAACAGTTTTTTTATCGTTTTTAGCGCCAAAATCAGTAAGCAACAGATTTTTTGTGGCAAAAGCGATATAAATTTATTAGCATCAAAATCCGGATTTTTGTGCCAAAATCCATAAAGCGACAAAAACAAGATAACTTTTTTACGAACGAGGACACATCGGACACTTGTATGCAGAATTGATAAGATATAACCTGTGTCCTCCACTTTAGGGAGGCCTTTAATCTCCTGGGTTGGTTTTCATTTCAAAAAACGCGCAAAAAAAAACCACACAAAAAAAGCGTCAAAAAACGTCCGCCGCTTTCCATAGACTCCAATAGTAAATTTTCTGCTCTGGCGTTTTTTGCAACATGTTTCAAAAGACAACCAGCAAATTGAACAAGAAGAAAAAAGACGCTCCGTGGAAACAGCAGGACGTTCTTACTATACAAGTCAATGGGACGGCTTTACAAGCGTTTTTTCAGCGTTTTTAGAAAACGAAAAATGCTGAAAAAATTGATGTTTTTCTATGCAGGGGAGACAGAGCCTTACAGGGATATGAGTGCAAGAAGTTAATCATCTATAGTGCACAAGGCTACAGAGCTCTAAAGGGTGCAAAACTCTTCATTTAGTTGGGTAAACAAATTCTGTTGCTAGAAATCAGACTCAGCAGGCAGTGACTGATCATGGACGCACTGACTGACGGCAACTTGGAGCAATGAGAGATAAGAGAGAGCAGGAAAGGGTAACCAGAGAAACTTGTGTGCTCTAAGAGGAGATAAAATCTCCTTTATCTCCTGATCAAAGCAAAATTAAAACAGCAATGTATTTGGTAATAGTCTTCATTTACCTTTCCCTATATGTTAAAAGCCGATCGTTGTAGTGAGAAGAACCCTTTTATTCATACCTCAGATGCCAAAATAAATGCAAACTATATGTAGACCCACAAACATTACCTTAGCCCCCAGACCTGACCTTCAAAGTTAATCCAGACTCCAGGCTGAATCCCAAAATTTATTTTGACCCTTAAATCAATTCAGACTCCAAACAGAACCTCAAACATTGACAATTCAGGCCTCAAAATGTATTCGTATTCCGGGCAGACCCTCAAACATTCAATCAGACCTCAGACCTGATCCCAAAGTTAATTCAAACCCTCAAATTTAATTCAGACTCCAAAATTTAATTCAGGCCTCAGACCAAACCCCTAAATCAATTTAGACTCCAGACAAGACCCCAATTATTAACACAAACATTAATTCATACCTCAGATGCCAAAATAAATGCACACCATAGAGAAGCCCCCAAACCTTAATTTAGACCCCCAGACCTGACCTTTAAAGTTAAAGGGGTTGTCTCGCTACAAAGAAGAGCTTTCAACATGTTGGGAACACTAAATGAAGATGTTTTCCAAATTAAATTTATTGCGATTGTTTCATTTTTCTTGTTAAAGGAGCTTCAAATGAATTTTTTTTCACCTTCTTGTGCTCTTCTCGGTTCCCCATTTATTGACCGACCTGTGTACTCCCCCCCCCCCTCTCTGCTATTTAAACCCCTTTAATTCAGACCCCAGCCTAAACCTCCCAAATTAATATAGACCCCCTTAGCCAATGCAGACAACATACAAGACCCCAAAAATGAACCCAAACATTGACACCAAAATGAATTCCTATTGAAGGCAGACCCCCAAAAGTTAATTCAGACCATAGACCTGATCTCCAAAGTCAAACCTGAAAATTGAATTTAGACCCCAGGCTAAACCTCCAAAATTAATTCAAACTAAACCCCTAAATCAAGTAAAATTCCAGACCAGAGAGCAAACGTTAACCCAGACATACATACCCCAGACCCCAAAATTAATTCATACTCCGGGAACACCCCCCCAAACATTCATTCAGCCCCCAGATAACCCTCATTAATTCAGACCCAAAATTAATATATATATATATATATATATATATATATATAATTTTAATAAAATTTTATATATATATAAAATTTACACACATATCTAATGGTCATGCACACTGGATGGAGGTTTGGGCTCAAGGGGAAAGGTTGGCGAGACCCTGTGCACATAAAGCAAGGTAATCCTCGTGCAGCAACGCGATGCAGAGAAAATATATTTATTATAAATACAATCAGGTGGATTTTGTGGGAAATAGGGCAGAGCTATCAATGCAGGAAGATACAATCGATCCAGATGACTGCAAAAGTACAGAACAGAATACAAATCTCAGAAACATTGATTCTGGATGTCAAATATCGACTTCTCGGCTAAAGAGACTTTGTCAAGTGACATCTGAAAAAAACCAAAACACAGTAAACTGAACAAAAATGATGAAATTTAGGCACTAAGAGTAGAGTATACACAAAAGAGGAAGTTAAGGAAAGGTTTGGAAGATATAGAGAAGAGAGGAAGGGGGGGGGGAGAGAGAATAGGTACAGATAGAAAGTGGTAGAGAAGAGAGAAGGGGAGGAGAGAGAGAATAGGTACAGATAGAAAGTGGTAGAGAAGAGAGAGGAAGAGGGGGAGAGAGAGAATAGGTACAGATAGAAAGAAGTAGAGAAGAGAGAGGAAGAGGGGGAGAGAGAGAATAGGTACAGATAGAAAGAGGAAGAGAAGAGAGAGAGAGTATAGGTACAGATAGAAAGAGGTAGAGAGAAGGGAGAAGAGGGAGAAAAAATAGGTACAGATAGAAAGTGGCCAAGTATGTGGGTAGGGGATGGAGAGATAATATAAGATAGCATATAAAGGGAATAAAGTACTGTATATACAATGGGATATAATATAAACAGATCTTTATCTGCATCACGTTGGCGTGCCGTGAATTACCTTACACTGAATTATTTCAGACTCTAGACCAGACCCCAAACATTACTTTATAAACCCGACCCAAAAAATAATTCATACTCCAGGCAGATCCTGAACATTCATGTTACGGTCCAAGGGTCAGTTCGGACGGACACAGTGGACACCAGGTATATGTGGATCCTCACCGCAAGCGATGATGATATAGGTGTAGACCACACCAGGGAGCGAAGTCTAAGGCCCCCTCAGTCTACACCAGAGCCCGCCATATGGCCGGACAGACTCCGCTGTGGGAACTCCCAGGTCGTTGCCCCTGGCGTGGCTACTCACGGTGAAAGACAAAGTACTAGATGTAGGACAACGGGCACGGACAGAAGTGACTAGTGAGAAGCTGGTGCAAACGTAGACAAGTAGCTGACAGGGAGCAGACTAGTATGGCGCAGGTAACAGCATTGCTGGATAATGCACATAACGCAGAGATTAACTCAGGAAACAGCAACAAACTTAGCAGACAGAGGTCAGGAGCAATGAAGGTATGTCACCTAACATCAAAGAACTGACCCTGGAGCAGAAGCAGGAAGTTCCTGAAATCACAGAAGGTCGTAGGTCAAAGGTCAGGTAATTAGTTCACTGTCTTTTTAAATTTCGGTAAGCTGCCGGGGAGCCCTAGTGGGCGCACGAGTGTGCACAGGACACCATGGAGCAGTAGCGAGGATAGGTGAGTTGAACCTGGCAGCCGGAGCAGCAGAGGAGACAGAGGGAGTAACAGGTGACACAGAAGGGACACGACCATGTCCGGAATGGGAGCTGAGGCAGGACTAGGGCCGAGACAGGCACACCAGCGGAGGCACGGGCACGCCCGCTGTCCAAGGCAGGGACCATGGTGTGAACCGTGTCAATTCTTAACTGATCCCCTAAGCTAATCCAGCCCCGACCAAACCACTAAATCAAATCCAGGTCTTAAACTAAGCCTCCAAAATTAATCTCAGAGGGGTCATAACTCATGCTCCCGTTCTTCTGCTTTATGGCTCCTCACCAAGACTCAGCCAGGACAGGAAAAGGTGGGCACAGATGGCAGAATCAGCTGCCAGTGGCATTGATGGGCAGACCACCTCTCCCAGGCTTGACTGCTGACATGTGATGTAGCTAGCCAGCCGCCTGCTTCACAAATGGTTAATGTGGTCTATTGATGAGTGAATCAGGGTAGTGTCAGCGCAGTCACCTTCCCGATCGGTGCATCAATAAGTTACTTGACTAAATGAAGAGCAGGACTGCGGGGCAGCTCGGTCCCCAGTAAACAGTCTGATGAGCCATTTAGCAGGGAGCTTGCTATGTGGCCACTAATCAGCAATGTAGATGCCCAGGGGCCCCATTCTGCATTTAGTTATGGCTGTTATTTCTCTGGTTTGCACAACAACAGATTATATTTATGGAAAAGATGTAACGGAGCTAGAGAGAGTGCAAAGACGAGCAACCAAACTTATAAGGTGAATGGAGCATCTTGGTGCAAAGACGAGCAACCAAACTTACGAGCAACCAAACTTATACAGGGAATGGCGCATCTTAGAGAGAGTGCAAAGACGACCAACCAAACTTGTACGGGGAATAGAACATCTTAGTTATGAGGAGAGGTTAGAAGAATTGAACTTATTTAGTCTTGAGAAAAGACGGCTCTGGGGGGAAATTATTAATTTATATAAATATATAAATGGGGAAAATTATTTCATGTAAGACCCCCTCAAAAGACAAATGGGACCTTCCCTTCGGCTGGAGAGAAAAAAGGATTCAATCTCCAGAAGAGAAGGGCGTTCTTCACTATAAGAACTTTATATATCTGGGAATAGCCGCCCCGAGGAGGTGGTCACAGCAAGAACAGGTGAGGGTTTCAAGAAAGGCTTAGATATCTACCTAAACTAAAGAATATTAATGGCTATTAGCCATGTAAAATTCTGGATCCTGTCTGATGGAGGGTCTGGGGTCAGAGATGACGTCTCCCCTGGAGCAGATTGGTTCTTGCCTTGTGGGTTTCAGGGCATTCACCAGTGGGGAGGCTGGGCTTAAAGTCCTTGTCTCCCTCCCTTCACCCACATTTTCCCCACCCTTGGTTGAACTTGATGGGCATGTGTCTTTTTTTGACCATACTGGAGGGGACTAGAGTTGTCTGGAAGGGACTAGAGTTGTCTGGAGGGGACAGAGGAGTCTGGAGAGGATGGAAAAGTCTGGAAGGGACAGGGGAGTCTAGAAGGGGTTGGATAAGTCTGGAGGAGGATAGAGGAGTCTGGAGGGGACAGAGGAGAGTACAGATGAGTAAAGAGGAGTCTGGAGGGGACAGAGGAGTCTGGAGGGTACAGAAGAGAGCAGAGAGGAAAAAGGAAGGATGGGAGTCTTAAGGGGGGCAGAAAAAAGGGTTTTAAAAAAGAGGAAGAGAATCT